>MU914506.1:0-10906 GCA_036418165.1 Cooperia oncophora
ATAACTCCGATAAGTAAAACACAGTAAGGTCATAAACTGAAAAGTCCTGCGAAGTTGAGAGGGAAAACAGCGCAGAAGGGCAGTGGGCGCCAACACTGCAAGTCCATGGCAGCAAATTTAGGACTCCGGATACCAACTTAGTAGGTCCGCCAACCTTGCTGATACCACTCCAACGGCCGCAGACTGAACTTCATAGTAGGGGGGGGGAGGATAGTAGAACACAACACATACACAAAAAGCAAGAACATTAGACAGCAATCGAAACGGTAAAAAAATACCCAAAAGAACCACATCATTACATAGCACTCTTATGAACAAAGGTATAAATTGAACCAGCAACAACAAATCACATCCTGGCCTTACCAACGCGAACATTGTTCAGTTTCTGTTCTCAGAACCAACCACGAGAGATCATAATTTTTCTAAGTTTATTTCTGAACGAAATGGAAGTGCTTGAGTTAACAACCTCTGACGGTAAGTCATTCCAGAGGCTTACAATCCTCTGAGTGAAGGAATTCCGAAACTCAGCAGATCTGGTTTTCTCCCTTAAAATCCTAAAACAGTGGCCCCTGGTGCGACCAATAGTTGGAGATCTTTTGAAGAGGACATCGAAATCTAAGTCCACTAATCCCGCCGAAAGCTTGTAAACAAACTCATATTCACAAAGCCTCCTCCTCATTTCCAGGGAGTCTTCCTTTAGATACTCAAGCCTATCTTTGTACGAAATATGGAAAATGCCCTGTCGGGCAAAGATCCGCTCTGTGAATTTGGACTGAACACTTTCAATACGATCAACCATAGCACGGGTGTGAGGGCTCCACAACATGGGACAATATTCCAAAGTTGGGCGCACATATGTAGCAAAGAGCTGGAACAGAATTTTGATGCTTCTCGAAGAGAAGGCGCGCAATATGAAGTTCGCCTTACAATGTGCCAAGTGCACCATCTTGGTAATGTAGTCATTGAACGACAACGAGCTTGTGTACGCAATGCCCAAATCTCTAATGGCATCCGGCTCTTTGAGCTCAACACCATCAACTGAGAACCTGGGAGCGGGTGGACAGTGTGGACCCATTCGTAGGGCAACCGTTTTATCGGGGGAAATAGTAAGCTCCCATTTTCTAGCCCAAACGGATATGGCATCAAGAGCATGTTGTAGCAGTGTAGCTTCCCCAAAGCAATAAACCTTGACGTCATCCGCATACATAGAACATTGTATGCCAGAAGGAAGACACTTGGGTAAATCATTAATGTAAATAATAAACAACAACGGCCCTAAACAAGAACCTTGAGGAACACCACTTTCAGTTCGGTATATTCTCGAACATGTTCCGTTGAGCACTACCCTTTGGTGTCTGTTCGAAAGGAACTCTTTTATGAATTTCAAGAGGCACCCTGTAACTCCAAAGTGACTTAATTTTGAAAACAAGAGATGTAATGGTATGGAATCAAAAGCTTTAGAGAAATCTATGTAAGCAGCAACCACCAATTCTTTTTTATCGAGGGCATACTGCCATGCCGGAATAGAGGAAAGTAACGCAGAGGAAGTGGACCTTTTCGGAACGAAGCCGTGCTGGCTCGGAGATAAAAGATGTTGTGCCAGAAGGAAGTCTCTAATTTTGTCACATATGATCCTTTCCATTACTTTACTAAGTGACGAAGTAAGGCAAACAGGCCTGTAGTTCTTGAAGTCACTCTTACTTCCTTTTTTGTGTATTGGCCTAACCAGTCCCAAGCGCCAAATTGCTGGTACGGTCCCTTTCAAAAGTATTCTGTTGAAGAGGTATGTGAGGGCGGGAGTGATACCTTCTGCAGCTTTCCTCAAAAATATATACGGCAGGCCATCAGGAGAAGTAGAGCAACGAAGGGGAAGTTTGTTGAGCGTGCGGAAAACGTTTTCATAATTGATGTCCACCCAATCCAGCTTCTTATCTAACAAAGGTTCGGTGTCTACCGAGGGGGCGGTATTTTTTTTGTAAAATGTTTCAAAATAGTTAGCCCCAAAAAATTTTCCACTTTGGCTTTTGTCATCAGAGAGCGGGACACCACTAGCAGACCTAATAGTACCAATTGACGCGGACTCTTTCAATCTTGCATTACAATAACTCCAAAATCTCTTTTTGTTCTTAGAGGTAGCTATGCGTTCCTCATTTTGAGTTTAATCCTCGCAAGCTTACGTTTGAGCAGCCGGGACCAGTAAAGATAACGCGGACTCTGTAAAGAGTTGGCACTTCTGTACAATCTCTGAACTTTTGCCTGAAGGATCAGTAAATAGCGAGGAAGCTTCACAGTATTCTTAGCACCACGACGAGGCGGAATGAACTGTGAGATGAGAGAATGGCAAAAATCAGTGAAGACGAAATAGCAGTCATCAATTGTTTCAATAGAGTCGAAGACACTGTGCCATTCGATGCAGAAGACTGTCTATTTATGGATTTATTAGTCCCCTTCCCTTGGCAAAATCTGGCAGTTGCGCCCTTCTCGTGACTTTAGATTTTAACAATATCTTACAGACAAAGTTAAAGACGACCGTAACGTGGTCTGAGGTAGAGAAAGGAGTCTGGCACAATATGCTATCAATGAAGGACGGCCTATTCGTAAGAACGAGGTCTAAAATGTTCCTCCCGTGAGTGGGCTGCAACACTAATTGACTAAAATTATAAGACTCAACGAAGCTTTTGAAAAGGGAACTTTGCCTACTTATCGAATTGAACTTATGACTGCAAGAAGCTAATGCCCAAGGGATATCGGGGAGGTTGAAGTCACCCAGTAGAATAACAGGTAAACGATTCTCACACAACTCTTCGAGATAGGAAAGAAACTTTTGAAAATCGTCACTCGCACATGATGGACTACGGTAGCAAAGAACAAAAATGAAGTCACTGTCAAGGAAGGAAACTCGCACGCTGAGACATTGCACGAAAGGAGAGAAAATTGAGAGATGACACGAGATACAGAATTGTGGTTTGAAAGAACGATATTTGCTTCAGAAAAACTGGAAAAATTTGGTTTGAAAAGTTTGGTATTTAAAGTGGCGGGAAATGATATATACTGACCGAAAAGTCTTCGGACGGGGATTACGAAACCGTTCTCCATATCTGCTACGGACCTCACAGAGAAAAAGTTACGGGCTTTCTTAGGGGGAGCATACTGGCATCCAATACGAATTAGCGGCATAAGGCTACCTCGCTTGAAGCGGCGTGGCGAGGCAGATACGTGCGCGCTACTTTCTCAAAAACCATGATTGAGTGATTTTGAATCCTTAATGCGTGTTGCCTCTTTTGCATTTCTCTCGAGTGCGTCTCTGTGCACTTGAAAGCATTTTTTAAACGCTAACTTCTGTCGTCTCAAGGTATCGTTCCTAAACTAATGGAACCCATTTTGCGACGATTCCATGCAGAACACTTACTTCGGCTGCAATTTGTCAACACGCAGCTGAAGACTGTCCAGCGCAAGTACCACTTCGGCACAGAACATCTTCAACACTTATGTGAGCGATTTTTTAAATGAAGTTTTTCTCATCATGATTCGCAGATTGTCACATCACGTCGTGTCTGAAAGCCATTTGCCAGCTATACACAACTTCCGCACAACTTCATCCCTGTTTCATAGTTGCTACGTTGGAGAACAAAGCACCAGTTTCTTTGCGCAGAACTCAGTGGGCGTTTGAAAAAAGATATTGTTTTCGTAAAAAATAAGCCTCTTGAAAATAGGAACAAGAAATCAACAGCCAAAAATGTCCCTCATGAAATCGTCCATAATATCTCCATTCATTCAAAAGCATTATCATTATCAAACATTATCAAGCAGAAGAACTATGCAGAAATGCTTCTGAGTGCCTAGAACCATTGTCGAGAGAAAAATGCGAAAGAGAACACGCACCAAAAATTCAAACCTCCACTATGGTCGTTCGGTGTAAGCCTACGATGTAATCTCTCGCACCACGCTGCCCTTCGAGCAGATAGCCTTACGGCCGCCCTCATCCGTATCGGTGAAGTATGCTCCCCTGCAACTTTTGTTCTGGGAAAGCTCGCCGAGCACATACGGAAGACGTTTCGTGGATCCCCGGTTAAAGACCCTTGAGCGTCTGTATACGTTCATTTTCAAATGACCACTTACAACCTATACCATCCCTCTCTTGTTAGTGCCAGGCTCACATGTGCCCTAGTTAAGGCTTCTACCTCTGCCACGTGAACATTAGCGAGCCTACTCAGACGCCCACTTTCTACCCAATGTTTAGATACCAAATACAATATCGCCTACACCTGAAGAGGATGAGCGGTGTGAGTGAGACACGGGGGAAGGAGGGAATCCGGAGTGGCTGGGTCAATTTTATTCGTTTATAGAAACGAAACCGAGGGGTTGAGCTGGTATTTAGGCTGAGGCAGGACACGCCTTCAAAGCCCAAGCATAACAACAAATAACAAGGAACGATTGATCACAAAATTAAATCTATAGTCAATCTTCTTTCGTTCGCAAAGTGGATGCAGGATCATGATGAGATTGCCACTGTGAGCGCACACTCTTCGGCGTAAAACGTCTAGTCTGAGAGACTGCTACCCGTGCAACTGATTCATGGAAGTTGAGTATGTATATATCAGATCGCGATCGCCCGGCTGTCGCCGGGCGCTCCTCCTCTGTTGACGATCGCCCGGCTGTCGCCGGGCGCTCCTCCTTCTGTGACATGGCCCGGCTTCGCCGGGCCATGCGGATTTGCCGCGTGCTAAGTTAAGGATCGTTGACCAACCACACTGTTCAAAGGAATCTTCTGCATCAGCCAAGAACTGAAAAGCAGCGCTTGTTCCGTCAAGGCGCAGAAGCAGCAGCAGCGCCCCCCCCCCATCACAGAAGGAGGAAAGCCGGCCTTAGCCAGCGATCCGACGTTTCATAACCTACACGGAAATAGTGCAGCCTGTTTGGACAGCCACTGAAGCAGCCTATAATTTATGCAATCTGTCTTCCTAAAGCGTCTTGCTTTGGAATGCACTACCGCATTCAGCAGTGGAACCTTTAAATGGCCCTCACTGAAGTTGCTGATGGAAGATAATTGTGGTAAGAGTGATAAAGTCAGTTGCTGCTGTTCATAACATCTCTGTAAACAAACCACATGCATTTGGAATAGAGCTGGCTTAGCGGTCGTACACGATGTCGTTACTAATAAGCAGTGAGGAATGAGTTCTGTTGGAATCACTGAGATCGTTATACTTGAGTCATATCGATCGCATTGTTGTTGTGAGCGGTGAAGCGGATTTTCCCATGCTACCTTGTCAATTTTAGCTCCTATCACTTCCGTACCCGCCAATAACACTCCCGTCCCGTATCACTATCATATCACCCTGTATCGCCTCTCGGATCAGAGGTCCCACTGTTGCTGTAACCTGCGTTACGAATCTGATGACCCTCCCCTTCCGAGGCCGCTTACCGTATCTTATCAACTGTTATCACTTTCTGTCGCCCGCCAATAATGTTCCCGTCCCACACCTATATCACCTCACGGATCTGAGTTCCCACTGTTGCTGTAACCTGCGCCACGAATTTGATGACCCTCCTCTTCCGAGGCCCTTATCGGATCTTATCAACTGTTATCAGCTTCTGCCAGCCCCACCCTACGGCATATCAGTACTTGAAATCATGGTCCCGCAGCTTGCTGCAACTTGCCACGATTTCGGTCACCCTCCCCTTCTAAGGCCCCTTATCGAATCTTATCAAGTGTCATCACCTCCTGTCACCCATCAAAAGTGTTCCCGTCCTGCCATGTATATCACTCCTTGAAATCACGGTCCCGCAGCTGCTGCAACTTGCGCTACGAATTCAGTCACCCCCCCCCCCTTCTAAGGCCCCTTATCGAATCTTATCAAGTGTTATCACCTCCTGTCACGCACCTAAAGTGTTCCCGTCCTGCCATGTATATCACTTCTTGAAATCACGGTCCTGCAGCTGCTGCAACTTGCGTTAGATGTTGGTCACCCCCCTTCTAAGGCCCCTTATCGAATCTTATCAAGTGTCAATCACTCCTGTCACCCATCAAAAGTGTTCCCGTCCTGCCATGTACATCACTCCTTGAAATCACGGTCCCACACCTGCTGCAACTTGCGCTACGAATTCAGTCACCCTCCCCTTCTACGGCCCCTTATCGTATCTTATCAAGTGTTATCACCTCCTGACACCCACCAAAAGTGTTCCCGTCCTGCCATGTATATCACTTCTTGGAACTGTCATCCTATCTTTTCTGCGACGCTCGCTATGAATTTCGTGACACACACACACACACACACACACACACACACACACACACACACACACACACACACACAGACACACTTAGCGGATTATATATAGTAGGATAGCCCCACTGGCAGGAGCTACTGCATAATGCTCTTCCGCCAACCAACAAGCGCGAGCAACCAACGCCTCCTTGGCCGCGAGCCGCCGCAATTCATGTCAGGTTCCGTGGACTCTCCATCCGCACGGCGTGAGCAGCTAAGGCGCTTACAAGGGGAAGAGGCCCTACATGAGAGTAATGACGCCCATATGTACGAAAAGCCCAAGACTACCCAAAAAAACGTGGAGGGCACGACCCCACTGGTAATCCGATCCTTACTGCCTGGTTCTAATTTCCCCACTCTGTTTATACAACTTAGTCCCCCTTCCCGTGCGAAACTTGATCAACGTGCAGAAGATGGGTCGCTTGAGATCAATTTTCCACCTATAGCGCGCTGGCGCCTCAGTGGATTTCACAATGCACGATTCGGCCCGTAACCTTCCACTTCCTGAAAAAGGTTCTAATTTCCCATACAATACAGGTGCCTGTGAGCCGATCCCAAGAAAATGGAAATTGGGATTGGCCACGTCAAGAGCCTCGATATTTGACTAAGGAGAAAGCAAATTTCTATGGCAAGCGCCATAATATAGACACTCCTATTGCATAGACCATAAGCAGAGGGACAAGAAAAGGGCACATACTCATGGAATGCATCTCTAGCATCAGAGTTTACTTCGCACAGGATCGTAAGGTGCATGGAAGACTCACTGGGAAATGTTCCGGAATACTGCTCTACAAGCAGGAACAAGCACTGCACCTCGGTCATGAAACGTACTGCAATGCATCATCAGTGTCGAGCTCAACGCGGCCTAGAGTGTCTACATTAGCTCGAAGCGACTGCGCAGCTTCCACGATTGAGTCACATGGGTGCAGGTTCCTAGAGACCGTTACTATGACGGTGGAAGACACCAGCCCTTAACGAGACAATGTCGCTCAGAACAACGCCGCTATGATGCATGATTTATTTTTCACGACATTCAAGGACAGCAAAGGTAGGGCAGCCGTTGGGGTTCACGGGCACTTTGGTTTTGACGGATTCTGAAGAATAATGGATTGAGACATATGTCTGGTTCACATGCTCAGAGTTCCGTCTTGAAAGAGTTTTGGGAACACTCCGAACGGACGGACTTTCTTCTTTATTATGCACTTTCCTGGCCGTGGTATGTTACTTATGTAAACCGAATAACCTCCAGCAATGTACCAAAGACATTAACAAATGCCAAGGTGGCATCTCGCAAGCACCAGAAAACTGTTTGAATACCATAAAATGACACAAATCTGCAAGAGCGACGAGTAACACGTGGTGAATATAACAAGGAGGTTCTAATGATGACAGTGCTCACCAACCAACTCAGCGAAGTCCACTTACTTAAAATTGTTGACAACCTTTTAAGACAAACAATAGTGATAAGGACTGGTATTAGAGACAGCTGAAGTAGGAAGAATGGTCAGTTTCGGTCAGTGAGTCAATCAATCTTCGTACGTTTTACAAGCTATGCCGAATCCACCCCCGAAGGAAGACACATGGGCGTTCCAGAAAGTTGGAAGCCCGTTCCCGCCGAACCCTGTTAAGGCAAGCTAAAGTTTTTCAGCCATATGAAAGACGACATCCAATAAAACTCTGTTGCAGTGCCTGGGAGAGCAAAAATAGTGTGTGATGTGTGCGCTATGGTACAAACCATTGAAAAGATCCAATTCACGGCCGATCATGGAACAATGGCAAGTCGTTCGCAGTGGTTCATCTCCCTTGAAGAAAGCTGCAATTAGGACTGCCAGCAACACTGGAGGGAAATATTCAAGTGGGTTGGCTGGAAATCGCTTTACTCAACTGTTTCATCTTTTCACTTCAAATACCCTTTACAGGTACTTCAATACTCAGGAGATCACAACACACAAGGATTCTGGTACGAGTGGATTCTGTACAAGGATAGGTTCGACAAAGCCGAAGGCCGCCAGCTTCTTCATTGTGGAGACTTCCTTCCCTATTCTATGGAAAGACCGACCTGAGGTAAGCTAGCTAGGAAAGGGGAAGTGGAACAGTTCACCGCACGTGCATAAACAACAGGGACACTTTTTGAAGAACGATGGAGATGTTATGGTGAAGATCGACGCCACCGCGAGCGTTTAGCTGCGAAGCGCTGCCACTTCTAAAGCATACGGGGAATCAATTTTAACACTGTACAAGTGGGCGAAGGGCCGGTCTGTAACTGATGGCATACAGCGTAAACGGTTCAGCTACTAGAAGAAGCTCGGTAAAATTACAGACGCTGCGCAGATGCAAGCCAAGAGCATGAGTCCCTACTCATGATAAACTCTCAGTGAAAGGGCGACGTGTTCGCGGAACTTACTATATCCTCACCGACACGTAGTCTGCGGAAACGTCACGCTGCAGTCTGGACTCTTGCTCATCACCAGATGACGCTTCTGCTACCAAAACAAATTGATAGCTATGGCGCTTCCTTTTTGCAGCGTATACTGGGCTCTGCACAACCTCACCACCATGTGCGACCTCTCCCTTCGGTAGAGCAGCAATAACTGTGATGACTGGTACACAAATAGGTTTATCATAATCACAACATTCCACTGAATCAAAACACCAAGACCGATGGGTTACCCAATTTTGCAAACAGGTCGCTTTGCCGATGGACAGACACACCATCAACACGAGAGTGCTCGATAAGCGGATGGGCGCAGATTCACAACCGTTGTGCCTGTCTCAGTCCTGCGTCCCTTCTAATAAGGCAAGAAGCAGGGGCGCTGCAATGAGCAAGGCGCAATGGTCGTCGTGCCCTCCCAAATTAGTATTCCTTCGATTGGCTTTGAAGCTATCCTGACGAATCCACTATCACAGGGTACTCTACTCGGCTATGTCGATAATAAAACTGAAATCGCCCTATTCTCTTGCGATGGAAGAGTGTATGAGAAAAAAGGTGGCGAACTCGCCAACATGTACATTATTATGAGGAATCTCATTGGTGGACCACCACATTGTGAATGTTCAACATGCAAAGTTGCTCCACCTCCTCCTGGACCACCACCGCCGAGGTACTTTCTCTAGCAGCGACCGCAATTCAGCAATCTTTGGAATTCTATTTATAGGGTTACGATTGACAAATGGATTCTATTTGTAGGGTTATGATTGATGAGTGGATGGATCTGCGTGCAGGCGATCCGTGGCCGGACAGAATTCTCGTGAAAGCCCTTGATAAGACACTGGACACAATCCCTGGAGAAAACCCAGACCAGTATGTTGCTCTGTGGTACCAGGCTGGAGAACCTGTTAT
This sequence comes from Cooperia oncophora, assembly GCA_036418165.1. Taxonomy (NCBI): domain Eukaryota; kingdom Metazoa; phylum Nematoda; class Chromadorea; order Rhabditida; family Trichostrongylidae; genus Cooperia; species Cooperia oncophora. Next base: position 9,607 of record MU914506.1, read on the forward strand.
GGGGCGTATCTGGAATGAAGGTGGCAAGGTAGGAATCAGCATTTCAGTCTTGCCTTGGGCGGGAACGAATCTTATGAGAAACATACTCGTAGGTGGCTGCTAACTTCTGCTGGAACAAGAACGAGTACAAAGGGAACGTCGGTTCCATCCAAGTGCTCGTCCACCTTTCTGAGCATGTCAGAGGTTTCGACTACCAGTGGCTACCGTACCCGCAGGTGCGTTACTGTTTTTCTTATAATTAATCACGGCCAATGACAGAACTTCAGGCGGCGTCGTTCGATAAGGATAAAGAATGGATCCCAGTACACGTGAACAATACAAAGGGCGACATATCTTCCGGTGTGATCACGTTCAACGGAAAACAGATTCTTGGAAAGGTCGACGTGAGAAACGAGAAGTCATCAGCCGGATTCGGTGGCAAAGAAAACATGCTTGTCGGACCGGCATGCGCCAGCAACACTATAGTGTTGTGCCGTAAAGCAAGGCCTGGATACAAGTTCGATTAGGACTACTAATTATTTATGTTGCATTATGAATCGAAAAGAATCATTGTGCAAACATAAAATTTTTGTAAATCGTGAAGAAAACATCATTTCTAGTGGTGTTGTAACAAAGGAGTTGAATTGGTGAGCCTCTTGAGCACTGACAGACGAAGCTCTTGGTTGAAGATCGTTGCAGCGTGATGCGACATGAAGATACACACACATTACACTCGTTATCTCCGAAAATGTTAGAGCGCAGGACGGCGGTGTGGCTTGGAGCGCAGCCAAAGCAGATTTTTCGCAAACTGCTGTGATTAGGATGACATTGTTTTTGGAACAAGGTCGTCCTGGCTGCGCTCCCAACCGCTCCGTGTCAAATGCCCAATTGCTTTATAGACCACCACTGTGTAGCGTAAGAATTCATGCCGAAAAACATAGTGTATTTCAAAACCACAAAAGCCCCCCCCCCCACACATCAGATTATACTCGCGGTCGGAACATCAGGTACCAACATTTACGGTATCAGAATAGTGATCTACGGTATTAGAATAGTGATCGTGGGAGAAAGCAACCCAAGGCTGATTCAAATCACTGCCAGAAACCGTCTCGGGGTACAGATCAACTGTGGCAGCGTGTGACTCAGCACTGTCGTTGGTCGTCTACATTCGCGTCGTCGTTCCTGATTGGCAACGCAACAGGGCAGGCAAGGAGCAGGGCGGCTTACCCTTCCACATTGCCACGGATCAACTCACATGGATAGGCATGAATTACCTGTATCATGTGTGGTCCCGTTGATCATCGAGCGGCTCAAGCGGTGA
>MU914507.1:0-15911 GCA_036418165.1 Cooperia oncophora
ACATATTTTGCTTCGCAAATCAAGCAACACGAGCATCAGGTACGGTCGTACATTTGTGGGCGGGCGGGCGCGATTGGCGTTCGGGTCGGTGTGCTGTAGCTTCATCGGACCTTATATGGGTACCTTTCTTGGAGAAGGCGCTACGTCGTGTCTATTCAGGGTCGCGTAATGCCGTCTTGCCAGGTTTATAAATTCTACTCGTATCAGGAAGTTATCGTGCCAACTGCCTATGAAGGCATAAAGCACGATAATTCAGTACTCGGTCGTAAATGGTAGCAGAGGTGCCATATAAGCAGAGACCGGAGTGAAACGATCGGAAACTTGCAAAAGAAGGCCTTTGTTCTGACGACTTAGGAAGCAATTTTGGAGGAGTTTCTCATTAGCATCGTGTCAATAACAGCTACGGTATGTACGGCTGCATGTATCTGCTCATATACCCATGCAGCATCGCTGCCGCTTCATATCAGTCCCTTCGTTCCAAGTTGTATTTATGTACTCCGCAAATCAAGCCACGAGCATCAGCATCGGCGTACATTTGTGGGTGGGCGGGCGCTGTGGGCGTCTGGGTTGATACGTTGCAGTTTGACGTCTGTAAGGATACCTTCCTGGGAAAAACCGTCACGCAACGTCTGCTCAGAGGCACCGAATTGTCCTGCTAGGCGCGTGGGTCCTACACGTCTTGAGGATTTATCGTGCCACTTGTCTTCAAAAAAGGGACAGATCGACGGCTTCGACGGCCTCACACTTTCAGTTCAAAAGGGAATAAGAAAAGAGAAGTAACCGTTGGGCGCACGGAAAGATAGGGAAGAGGAGCATAAGGGAAAAGAGAAACAGGGACACTCAGGGAGCAGAGACGAGGTAAGAGCGAGCAAAAGAGCAGACGAGTACTCAAGCTGTGAGCTTTGAAATATGTTAAATTGTTTTGTAAAACGAAAATGAAAAATGTAAAATGTGTTTTGTAAATCTGCCCGCAAAGATGCACACAGACACGTATCTGCGCACGGCCAGTTACGCGTCTAACCATAGCCAAACGCGCTCGCGTACGCGCTCCTACTTCAGGTTGATCTCTACCTTTGGTTGCGTATTCGCTACGGGGTTTTGGTACAACGCAATTGGTGCAACTCGAGAATAGCGCCGGTTTAGTTTGGAGTGGCTTCTGGGTAGCTCTGGCCTTCGCAGTTCGGCGACGGGGGTGGGGGGGGGGCCTTTGCACATCCGCTGCTTCACTAGTTTGTATTTACAAGTTTCGCTGTGATAAAACCTGTGAACTCTTGTAAAGCTTGAGCAAGGAATGCGTAACAAGAGAACCGTAATTCGTTGCGCCGAGGGCGTCGCGTGCGACGTCGCGACCGGAAATGACGATCGTTCCAAGTCGTAGATTGGACGCGGGCATCGTAGCACTGGAAATAGTCATAAAGTTTACAGTTTCGTGGTCCGGTGGTCCAGTCGACAGGCTAACGCGTGCTAAGAAAACGCCGCGCGCATCGCTGTGCGCGGCGGAGCGACAAATTACTGCCCTCTTGCCCGTCTCCCTGAAGCACGTTCGTCGAGCCGCCATGGTGAATGGTATTTGCATGACGATCCATTGCTTTATCAGGGTTTGACAGCGGTGTTCTTCATAACTTCAGCTGGCAGTTCGAAATCCACTAGTGCTCAGCCGCAACGACATTCTCTGGCACTCGAAGCAGTAAGCTTCTGTTTGTCACAAAAGAAATCACTCACAAAGTAATACAGGTTCTTGCTTGAAAGGTTACTATGAGGCCGAGCGGGCACTATATGACTCCACATCTGGACAAACGCAGGGAATTTCCATCGCGCGACGTTTTTTGAGAAAATGTCACCTGCTCTCTGAACAACACCGGAAGTAAGTGCGCCCAAAAGATAACGTTTAAGATTTGCCAAAATGTGCGTTACGCGTGTGATCTTCAATGTGTTCATTACTGTTTTTTCAACGTCAGTACCACTGTTAACACTTCTTATCTTCCCATGCATGAAAGTATGGCGACCAGCCATAAACACACTACCTTTGTTCATGTACGAGTGTTCAGTCTCTCGACAGCGCTGGCCTCATATGTCTTGACTTTTTCGCATCTGTTATTCAACACTAATACATGCACGTTGCTCTAAATCGTGTGACGCAGCTTTCAATCTCCATTCTCATAATGTCTCCGAAATCATATTCTCTTTATTTATTGGAGTGCCTTGTAATCATTTCAAAAGCGTGGGTGAAGGTCTTATGTAAACAAATGTCCCTCTTTCCAATCCTGCATGATTCCTCCTGGATGTGGAGACACATGTTTGCCATTTGAGCGCCATGCTAATCCTTACACAAGGTGTCTCTGCGGGAGTAACAAACTGACATCTTAGCGTTATTCTCCGAACGCTCTCGTCTATACACTATAGCTTTACGTCGCATGAAGCTCGGAGGCGGAGCTGGTAGAGCCCCCTTCCACTGAAACTGGAAGCAAAATTCACTACTGACTCGTCGTCCATCAATTTGAAAGAAAACCAGCCATGGTAAGAAGGCCACGGATGGGCTCATTTCATGCCTGTTGACACCGCCCCGAGTGATTGCGACGATCTGTACTATGACCTCTCTCGACAGATTTGCCTACTTTTGCTGTATCTGTTAATTTTGTTTTCATTTTAAACCGTTTTCGTATTTTTCTGCTTTTTCACTCCTTGCTGACTTTTACACACGTTCCGTGACACACACCGTGTGTCATACTCGCTACATATCTTTGCGCTATTTCTTACCAGTCGCCTCGCCGCCTGAGCCGGCGCGGCTTCTTCTGATAGGGCCAGGCCGCGCCAGGCGGGCGCGGCTTCGCCGCGCTTACATTCTTTCACGTATTTGTAGACTCAACTGATATCCGCCTTTTGTTCGGTACTCCACTTTTTTCCGGTGTCTGAAGTACTCTTGAGATATTTAACAGATTCTTCGTCTGACTCCGCCCACCTCAGAGCAGGCCCCGCCCACAGTTTTTGAGCCCCACAATCTTCACCGGCGATCGTCTGCTGACCTCAATCCACTTTTTCCAGTGTCTGGAGTGCTCTCAAACTATTTTACAGATTTTTGTCTTAACTCGCCCAACCCCCGAACAGGCCAGTTCCATTAGTAGTAGAAAAAGACTGTCTTCAACAGTCAACTCGACCGCGGACATTTGACCGCTTTCTTTTCATCATATCTCCGAGAAATCGTGAACCTCCAAGAGGGATAGAAGCTTTTTCTGTATCTGGGTGGTTGCCACCTTAATTTGAATTTCGTCAATAGAGGAAGTCCAATCGGAAGTTCTGTTCGAAATTTGCAGATCTTTTCGCCCAATCCAACCAATCCACCCTAATTTTCCTCTATCCGCTCAAAGACCGTGCGTAACGATGGAAGGAGGGTTTTACGGTGACCTCGTTAGAACTTTTCGTGGCGGTCCTGCAAGGAAACCCTGTGACGCAGACGTATCGAGGGTAGCGTGCAACCATCGAAACGTGCCAAAAACGTAAGGCGAGCCAGGAAGCGGGATTTTTCAAACGGAGGGGACTCCCAGGGTGGGTGGCCACTTATCATGTGTGAAAAACTGGAATATGTGAGGTCACAATGAGAACAGAATGCGACAAGGACGAGAGCGTGCAGAGAAAAAGGGATGTCAAAAAGGATTAAGTTCAAGTGGTCCGTAGACCGGGAGGGCGATGGGCAGTTGCTGCCAACGTTTTGGGTGGAAGGGCTGAAGGAGGGCGTTTCGTAACATCGCCCTTCCACCGATGAATTTGGCAGTAGCCAGTAACCGCGCGCTGTAGCCATCACGCCAACTGCCTTTAAGAACACGTTGCGCGATTAATTCAGGTTATAACCTCTAGAATCAGTCAGATAACCCAATAAGCGATTGCAGAGATCGTACAACATTTGTGGGAACTTGTAAGAACTCTGGTGGACGCTGGTCTTGGGCTTTCTCTTTAGTTGGATGGATTCTAATTGGAGGTTTTAGTTCAATTAGCTTACACGCTCTGATTTATTATCTTCCTTTTCGTATAAAAATTGCGCCTTAGACCGGACTCATAATAGCAGTACTTGGATGAACCACGCCTGCGCAGTTCCTTCTGTAACCAGGGTACAGCATCGTTGTGCGAAACCCATAGGGGGGGGGGGTCGTACTTGGCCGCTGGGGAGGGGGGGTCGTAATCTCAAGGGTCACTCCGGGCAATGCTTCGACATTTCAGTTGATAGTGGGAGTGGAGCTATGGAAGTCAAGATGTTAAAAAAAAAATTATTATGAGTGTATTCTTTACAGATTTAAGTGCTACGTCTGACAGCCATCTTTTCATGCGAAATCCGTAGAACTACTACTAGCTACTCGTACTTGGCCACGAGAGAGAGTGGGGAGGATCGCAAATGTAGGCTCGCTAGCATCAAACAGTACAAAAGTGTCATTGCTAAGTTTGATGGAACGGACGGAAAGCTGCAGAAGACCCGGATGTAAGGAGGACTACAAAAAAAAAAATTGATTAGCAATATAGCAAGAATAAATAAATAAATATCAATTAATAGCATGAACTCGTAAGTACGTAGATGACTAAATAATACGTCTCAAACAGATTCGTGCGTATTGTCCTTTCCAAACCCTAAACAAACATCTGCTTGCATGGATAAAAGCACCTGAAATCAGAATTTACACCTTTCCACCACCTCTGCGTAGGAGCGTAATGCACACTCGGACCAAATCGATCAGTGATAGCCGAGCTCCTCTTTCACTCATTTGAAGGGAAATATGTGTTTTGGAAAAACACCAAAGTTTCCGAAGGTGTATCCTCACAATGGCTCAGAAGGTGTTTTGACGCTAAAGTTTGTCATACATGGTTGTCGAACGACGAGTTTTATTTTGAATCCTAAGACAAAATTGTAGGTAATGCGAGGCTGTTGTTCAGCCTCATATTGCATGAGGCTGAAACAGCCTCTTATTGCCTGGATTTTAGAGCAGAGTCCGCTTTCGAAATTCCGATTCCATTTCAGGAAGCCATTTGTGGTGAACATGCATCTGGTTGTCAGTTAGAGCAGGAGGGGGGGGGGTCGTATCTGGACCCTCTTCGAGGGGGGGGGTCCCACACCGCCATTTCAATCCCCATGATGTACCCTGTCTGTAACACGGTCTTGCTTCGCCAGAGGGGTGTGGGGGGAGTGGGTGGGGGGGGGGTGGAGTGGTTCTGTCTGCATACCTCCTCATACTTAACTGAATACTCAAATAATATCTGGCTTTTTTTGTACTCGTGGTCAAAGTTTCCTGACAAATAGCATCCGATCTTCTATTTTCAACACTATTACCCTATGGAATGGTGGTGAAGAGCGTGGATCAAGCGCACATATGGGAGAATAGCCGGTTATTAGTTGGCCATTCATAAGAAAGAATGTATTCGCGGCAGAGCTAACCTCGTCCAGCCAACTTGGGCCGTATCACAGGAGGAAGCTCGCGGGCTGGACTCGTTTCAAATGTACCTACGACAACATCTGAACCTCTCCGACCTCTTCAAGCTGCTCTTCAGGTCAAGCCGTATTTCCGAACAAAACAAACGAACAAATAAACAAGCAGAGAGTCGAAGCAAATTACCTATAGGTGATGATTTTACCACTAAGTGACGTAATCTAGCCCCTTTGGATTAATACTTGACAAATGTGAGAATTTTCTACCTGGATGAATGCACAGTAAGGCGAATCCGCGAAAGTTGGTATGAGGATTAATAGGCTCTGCCCTTACCAAGTCGCTCATTTTTCCCGATTGAGTATTCTCCAGATCGCTACGTATATTCATCTCTCTCGTGCACTCACCACATCACAGCTACTCCGGCATCATCGGTTCTGACATTCTCCGCAAAGTATGAACGCCGCATTTTTTCTACGCTTTCCAAGAATCGTTATAGATTTCTATATAACCAATTCTTGAATGAGATACGGCCAGAAATTAGCCTTTAGGGGTGGTCTACCTGAGGGCGAACATCGCATCTGTTTGGAGCGGTATCACCGCGTGAAAACCTGCCCTTTGAGAACAGCTTCAAAAAATAACTACTCTTCCGGAAAACTCGGAGAGAAAACTAGAATGATAAATGGTGACAGTTCCTCTTGCAACAATCAGGCGCAAAATGCTCAGAAACTTTGGTGAACTCTATATGCTCAAGGGAATCGGTACCATATTTCTGTATATCCCAAATGGATCTGCATGACGAAATTAGCTTCGAGTACAACCCGTTTAACCTGAAGATCGGAGTTGTCCCGAGTCGAAGCTCTGTTCTGTGCCCAGAAAGGTGGCTGGGTCATTTTCGAGGTACTATCAAAAACCGTATTTTTTACCCAGAAGATGGCCGCTGTGGGATTAGTCTAGAAGGCTAAGTCAGGGCTACACGAAGACTGTGGTGGAATTCCCCAGCTAAGCTTCGGGATCTCGAGCAGTGTCGTTTTCCAAATGTGTGACCCTGAGCTGTGGTGGAGTAGGCAAACATTGCTCGGTTTCGGTACCAAATGCAGTTTTCAACCTCTCTTTGCAGCTGATTCTCGGGTTACCAAGAGCTGAGAACAAGAATTTTCGTTATGGGAAGGGAGAAAGAAACCCCACCACATATACAGTCTCAGCCGCCCTACATATATCACTTCGCCGCCCTGATTGCGTGGATCGCGCGATTGGATCTTCTGGTAAAAATGCGATAAAAGTCCCAGGTGAAATGTAAAAGGGCGAGATCCTAACCTGATTGTAGGCCTCTCTCGCCGTGCCTGTAGCGGTAACTCTAATGTGATCGTTCCGTATCTTGGAAAAAGAAAAGCGTGCGTCACTTAAAAATGGCTTGAGATGCATTTTTGGTGGGACATACGTATTCAAAACACCCGGCGGCTTGCCTAGTGCTGGACAAATACCTGATTAGAGTTTTCCCCACATTTTCCCGCAGTATACCACAGTACGTGCTCCGGTCAACAAAAACGCCACTGCGCCTAAGTGAAACGCAGCCACGCCTCTCCACCCGTTTTTGGCGTATGGGTCTACTTCCTAGCCAAGTGCTGCCGCTCACCATGCAAAATATGGATAGTGCACCGGCCTGATCAGCGAAGCATTCTGTTTCTAACCGATACCAGAGTCACATGGATAAGCTGAACACTAAATTAATCCTCCCAAACCTGATTTGAGTTCTCTTCTTTACCACAGCGCCTGTCCCGACAACCCACTAGAAATGCCAGATTTCATTTAGGCATTGCGATTCTGAGTGATCCCAAATAGAAGAAGGTGAGCTGCGCATCTCGAGATGGGGTTGAATTGAGCTGAAATTCTGTCTCATATTTTTCAAAAACCCCATACCTGATCTAAGTGCAAGAAATCAGGTGAAAACATTTTTGTACCTCTGTATCCCGAGAACTTCCACATTCTTCAGTGTTGATGCAGACCCTTGCAAGCTGCCCCTCACGCACCCCTTCCCAGTCGCTCAAGTACAACCGCTCGATGATTTTTCAACAGAGGTAAAGCTGGTAACACTATCCACATCAACTCGCGGAAGGCGCAACTCTTCCCCCAACCCATACTACTCCCCTTCCACCCCACCACCTGAAAAGACGCCATCTCAAACCGTTGCAGAGCGCAAGCAACAACCAGACTGTTGATCACCTCACTCTGTGAAATTTTCTACCGCTTATGGAGCGATAGAGCTCGTGGGTGTCCACCCCCTTTTGTGTGATCTCAACATATGAGTCGTTAGACATGTGGATGAGCACCAACCGGTACTTATAGGATTTACTCATATTTTTGAAGGCGTGCAGCTACTATTCACTTGCAGATGCGCTCACTATTGATCATAGGTTACTCTTGAAGAAGCCTCAGTGGTCGCTGGATGAGCCTGCGAATATCTAGGCTTTTTACCGATTTTTCTGACCGAATATTGGTGTTCTACTTTGTTGGCACCTGTTGTTTCTCTTGCTTGCATGTTTCCACGTTGTTCTTCTTTGGTCTCTCACCTGAGATCCCAGCTACCTTCCGGTTTTGCTTGAGAGAGTGTGTACAGTACTTCAAGCAATATATCGACTGCTTTCCCATCGGGGTACAGCATCGTTGTGCGGGATCCATGGGGGCGGTCGTACGTGGCCACTGCGGAGGGGAGAGGGTAGTCAACGCAGTTTCAGTAAGCACCTTACAGCACAAAAGCCTTTACTCGGCTCAGCGCAAAAATTTGTGCGCGTCGATCCTTCCGAACACTTTTTCTTCCCTCTGAATAGCCTGTCGATAATAAATGGCAAATCGCAAACCCTAAAGAAAGTGGAAATGGACAAACTCTTCCCTCCCCCTTTGAATGAGAAGTTACACCATTCCACCACGTCTGCATAGAAGCGCAATGCACGGCGCACACCGAATCCGATCGATCGATGATAACCAAGTTGTGCTTTGACTCAATCCAGCGGGTATCTTATGTGCATTGAAGGCATAGTGTTTTGAAGGCTGTTGCATTTTCCGAATGAGTACTCCTACAATTGCACAGGAGTCGAGCTTTCGAGTGCGTTAGAATATTGCTTGACGATGACTCATCCAAAATATCGTCTAACCTAGCAGGTCTTCTCGAGAAGCTGCAGAGCTCTTGGGAAGAGGAAGTATTGTGTTCTGACAAAGTTTTCAGTCTCGCAAAAGACTGTGCTCGAAAGAAGTTATCCTCGTCTATATATAGAATCTCGCTCGCGTTTTATCCTTGACCCATTAATAACCCATTCGAAACACTCCACAAGAGGGAAAGTTTCAGGTGGCGAGCAGGTAGATTCGCAACAGTAGAGACAGAACATTGACACCTTGCCTTTCGCCTTGAGACCATTGTCTGAAATACAGGGGGGCCAAAAAAAGTCACTTTGCTTCATTGACTTTCGAGGCGCTATAAGTTACACTTTCTCTGATCGGACATTTTTACCACCATATTAAAGAGCATATTAAATACTATCATGACACTCCGCCACAGCCTTCTGGACGAGCGCCATCGAGAGATTCTGGCACGCGACCGCGATGTGGTGCCTGAGATCAGCGAGATAGTCGATTTCTCCGCCACCGTAGACCACCCTATTGAACTCCGCCCGAACTAGGTAATTGAGTGGGTTCAGGTCAGGGGACATACTTCAATATTACATCTTCTTCAGGTACGAAACGCCCTTCCATTCGAAGTAGGCGGGAGTTTTTCCAAAACCCTTCGATTCCATGTGGTGGCACCCAAACCTGTAGCAGCACAAGGTCTCCAAGAAGGTACGGGCGACGACATGTAGGGAGGATATTCTTCTCGAGTTGCTTGATGTAACCGCCAGCGCTCACCTTCAGTCCGGGTCTACAAAGAAAATATCGGTCTTCCCATTCCAGGTACCCCGGTCCATACCATCAACTCGCGCCTCGGCGACTACGGTGAAGATGATCCTAGACCGTAGCGACGTTGACGGAGCTGCTCGATGTTGGAGGTCTTCCAGATCGAGAGTACTGGTCTCCAGGTAGCTATCCATGGGTGACTCCATACTAGAAGTTTCGCAGCTGTTTGGAGGTGACATGAATTCCAAAGGTCTTCTCCAGTCAGGCTGCGACTGGAGATGACTTCATATTTTGGTGTACATGAAGGTGATGGGCGAGAGCCAGCTCCTGCTTATAGAGGAACATCTTGGGTATCTTCCGCCCTGGTACTCGTATCCACGTCCTCTGTCTGGGCTGCGAAAACTTTGCTGATATGTGACTCGGTCAAAGTGACTTTTTTGGGCCCCCTGTATTATTACCTCCCGAACAGGCCATCGGAATGTGTTACAGCCAATAACTGCGCTCCAGCGATGATTGTGCTGAGCAAGGTGTGTTTTGAAACAATCTTTTTATGACTTTTCATGTTTCTATGACTTTCCTTGTTTCTTTTTGCGTTTCTCTTTGCTTTTTTCATCTCTGTAGGATCACAGAACCGCTCATCGACTACAGTTTCATAAATGAACGCCGCTTTCACATGGTACAGTCGCGGGATCTCTCTGTAAGTTGCTTTGGAGGTGGTTACGTGGTAGTTCGTCCATTTGCACATCTACTTTTACCACTTTTATGTACTGAAGGCAGTGTATTGCAGGCTTTACTGGTTGTTAACAGGCACTTCGCAATTGTTACGGCAGGGCGTCGCTTGCCGGCATAAAGCGAGCAGGTCCGAAAAACTCGTCCGGAGAGTGCCAAATCCTTACATGAAGACAGTCTGCGCGCACGAGCAACAAAGTAGGAAGGGGGTTCAACCACCATATCTCTCCGGTTTTCCCAGCATGCTACCCATAGACCATCGCGTGATGTTCCGAAATTGATCTTTGAAGTTTGCATGAGACTTGGATCGAGTCGTTTCACACATTCATCGGCTTCACGTAAACGGTTACCAGTATTCTGAGGGAGTGTAGAAGAGTTGAGTTGCCAACAACGGCGGCCGCCAGTTGTTTTTAGTGCGCGTTGCTTTGCTTTCACCAACTAATGCGATTGTAAATAGAAGTAATAAGGGAAGTGAGTTCCAGCAGAATTGTTCACCTCCGAGAGCTCTACCCATGTATCCTTATATAAGCTTTTGCCAGTTCCGACTGAAATCTTGTCTTCACAGATGTCGTGATCGGATGGTGAGATTTGAGATTTTTTTCTTTTTTCATGAGCTACTGCAAGACGCGGAGGAGGTAAAGCGGCAATGGTACACAACCAACCACGCGAGCGTTTTGAGAATCTGATCCAGGAAGGGCTGGCTTCCACACCATACAAGCCTTTCACTCGCCGGAAGTGAGGAACAAAATAGTCTGAGAGGATAACACTCGACCCACACAAATCATTGCTTAGGCCTCATCGCGGTCACTGAACCACGGTTGTGGATGAGAGCAGAATGCGTGCCCCTTCCCGAATAGGAAGTCCTGGCCGACGGCGACTTCATTTTTCCGCCGATTGGCAACAGTCATCTTTACCTGACCTGTTGTCTGCACATTGCGCCTATTAATCCCTGATATTCTAATTTCACACGTACTGTAGAGAACTCACTCTTTTCTATGTTCAGTGTATAATGCTGAGCCTTCAGAGATTTTTAGGTGGAACGGTTTATTCTAATGGCCTGACGTGACCGTGTCTTTTTCCAAGGTCTACCAGTGTTCCGAGTTTTAGAGATGTGTACTACCCCTGCCCCCAAGCGTCTAATCTACCCATTATTTCCGATGACGTGGTCCTGACCCAACCGAGGATCTCCCGCAACACGAAGGAAGCGCTCACCTCTGTTCCACAACAGACGCGGGATTCCGGTGAAACTTGTCAGCACAAGAGAAGGCTATCTAGATGGGCCAACACATCGATGAGAAGCAGAATTCTACTGCGGGCCGAGCTGCGCTGTGCCTCCGAAACAAGAACAAATATTCTCATTTAACTGAGTGGGAGAGGTAGTTAGATTATAATCCATCAACTCCATACGAGTGCGTCCCATGATTTGCCGAGTTAGAGGAAAAGGTGTAGCTTTGAATAGTAGGTTATTTTCGTCTATGCAGGCAGATGCTCGTTTGGGGCAAGTTTACAGAAGTTTAGTGGAAAATAAGGTAGGTTGTAGGGCAAGCTTGCAGCAAAAATCTCAATTAAGGGAGATGTAGTTGAGTAGTGCTGGCTGGTACAAAGCTGGGTCTTAGGCAATATAAGTGGGTAATGCAAGCTGTAGCGAAAGGTGAGCTTTGATAATGGCGTTGGAAAATGTTGAAAGATAATGTATCTACAAATTCAACTGAAGTATTTTAACAAAGCGAGCAAAACATCTTTGTTGTATAATACTTGGAACTATACCAATATATGTGTGAATTGAACGTTTGCCTACATGATTGTCTGCATCACTCTTATTCTCTGACTCATGCTAGCCAAAAACAGATCCCACTATTTTTCCAACTCCGCCAGCTATTGATTTGAGACTTCTGAAGGCTCCTTTGGCATTTGCCCAGGATCCTTGAATACTGCCCCAGAGTCCTCTGGCACCGGCCGCGACTCCGCCAGCCATATCTTTGAATGCTCGACCTATTTGTCCGAGACCATTCCAGCTGTCTCTCAACTGAAATAGTTTTGGCTGCGTATCCAGCACGCCGAAGTTTGAAAAGTCATGGGTCATTCTATATTCACAAGATAGGAAGACTTGAAGGCAATTCTCGTGATCAAGTGCAATGGATAGTGGGCGTTAGCTGACAAGCGACGCTACTGTGATAAAAACGAACAGAAACTCCAAGCTCACGCCAGAATAGTGCCGCATAATTTCTTAGAGCGAGGTCTGCGCGCTTAATTACCGCCTTGCTGCCTCTTTGAAATCACTCGTTTTATTCAGCATCCAGCAAAAAAGAACGAAAAACGAAACCACTTGAAGAGACCATGTGTGACTCTCGATAAACCTTGGCATTTTGGTGATGTGATGTTTTGCTGCTTAACTCCACACAAGGTTGGCAAGAAATTTATTTGCTGGCCGACGTTTCGGTGAGTTCACCTTCTTCAGAGCCTGAAAGGGTGGAAGTTGATTCATGAGTACTCGACCAAATACCTAACATCCCACGTAGACCTTCGAGCCTCCCCCTTTTCATCACGTCAACAATAGATAAAATCATCGTACTTTCCTGAGACACCAGATCAGCCACGGCTAGCACAGACGGGAGGTATCTCGGACAGATTGCATTCAGGACCCCCATTCAAAAAGCTAGTCTTGGATGGGGGCTAGCTTCCGTGTTATTGAAAACATTCTCCCCTCGGATCATTTTTGGACCCATGGCCTGGATCCAATAACGCCTCGACGGTCGCCTCGACTTTCTTAAGCGCTGCCTGAACCATCGTCTGATATTGAATGTCGAGATGCGACTTTTCCGAATGGTTCTTCGATCAAAACGCGACCTATGTACGCCTCGTTGAAGAAGTGTGTGACCGAGGAAAATTACTGTGCCCAGTATTTGGTGTATCACCTCTGGAGGAGAATGATGGGTGGTCGAAGTTGATTTGTGATCGTATTCGCTCTAATATCGAGACAACCTTACAGGAGAAACTCGTCTGCCTTCTCGATTCATCACGTCAACCAGTGGGAAGGTCTCTTCGTACCGACCAGGCAACTTGAGATTCAAACAGGCAGAACAGGGAAAGCAAACGAGCGATCGGTGCTTCCAGAGTCACCGATTACTGAAGGTATTCCAGCTATCCAACTACCGCTCCGCTTCCTGGAACTGGTCTCATTTTCCACAGCTATCATGCGCAAGGTTGTATACAGTCTACATGAGCTCCAGGATCGCTTCAGCCATAAGGCCAGGGTTGAACGGGTGGGGATCGTTTCCTATCCAGCGAGACCTACGCCTAACATCCCCCTCCCTAGCCACATATAAATATACAAGGGAACAAAGAACTAATACTAGTATACAAAATATAAAAGTAATATCAAAAGGGATTTTTTGATGACAAGCATTCAAGTAAGTATACAGAAAGATTTACCGATGAGCCTGTTAAAGACTACCAACTCGATTACTTTCAACACCCAGGAAATAAGAACTCGGTAGCAATCGGCGGGATTGGACTCTTAACTAATGACTCGTCTCAAACATGATACACCCTGCTGCCCGGTCCTATACCTCCTCATTAAGACTCACAAGTTCCTGGTCACGGAAGACCTGACCTCGATAGATCGTTCCTCTATCAAGGTTGGACCTATTATCAGCTGCTTGGGGGGCCTACAGACAGAATCGCGTGGTCCCTCAACGACATTCTGTCTCAGCTGCTCCAGTATATACCGTCGCACCTTCCTACACCCAAATGTTCCTTAACCGTCTCCGCGAAGTGCATCCAAGCAGCAATTGTGTGATGGAGTCCTTTGAGGTGGAAGCTCTCTACACTAACGTCAGTAACTCGTCCGCTATAGAAGCCGTTTCCGAGCTTCTTAGCCAATACCGTGACGTAATTAATATGTGTGGGCTCTCCATAGGTCAAGTAATGGCGCTCCTCAAAGCATGCTTGGACTGCAACATTTTCAGATGGTCAGGGACGTTTTACGCGCAGACTAGAGGCTTAGCTATGGGACAACGGCTGGCGCCAACTTTGGCCATCGCTTTCATGGCAAAGATAGAAGCGCCAGTATTAGAACGCCTCCCATTGCTTTACTGTCGTTATATCGACGATTGCTTCATAGTCTGCTCCACTCCAGGATGAAATGGACAAATGTTTTTCTATTATGAACGAGCAATCGGACCATGTCAAACTAACACGGGGAAAAACCCCACGACAACGTGATTTTATCTAGCTATTTGGCGTGACGAAAAGGAGGCTCTACGTGGGAATGTTAGGTATTTGCGAGTACTCATGAATCAACTTCCACCCTTTCAGGCTCTGAAGAAGGTGAACTCACCGAAACGTCGGCCAGCAAATAAATTTCTTGCCAACCTTGTGTGGAGCTAAGCAGCAAATAACATCACACTTGAAGAGAACTCGTGATTGAAAGCAGCTTTGGAAACCGCCATCTTGAAATTATGGTGAGGAATGCGCGACTTTTGCATCGCTGAAAACGCATCGCTAGTGGTTAAGGCGGTAAACACCTCACGGAGTGGAATGCTACTGCTTACCTGTTTTCAAAAATGGTATCTAGTGAAAGCAGGTCGGTCGACAGTATCAATGCGCAGGTATTTCGCAAGTACGCCGGCTATTCTGCTTCCCCTAAATACCTTTTTTGAAAACAGCAGGTGGCAGCATTCGACACATACCACACTCCGTGACGGGCACATAATATCGTCGTATAACGCCGCAGGCAGCACGCGCGGTAACTAGCGGTGTACGTCGTTGCCTTGCCTTAAAACTGTGTTGGTAGTGAAAGGTCACGTGTCTTTGATTGCTTCACTACGGACCTTCGTTTTGCCAAAGGGCACGTTCTCTGCTAGGACGGACCCAGCTACGAGATGCACGGGCATTTCACAAACTTGATCGCTAGCATTGCCTTCGAATTCGAAAAACTTAGCTGTTCACTTTCCATTACTTACGCCGCTGGAAGAACAATCCGTTTGCGACGTTGAACAGCAATAACATGACGACAACGAAAAGCACAAACCGAAGTCGCATCCCTGGAGACCAAGCAATTTCAGATCAATTCAGCTCCATTCAATTGTTCTCGTTGGCGTCAATACTATAGATACTATAGACAGTACTATAGATACTGTAACAGATTCTGTGATTTTGTCCGCAGAAGCCGCCGCAGACTAATGTTCAATTTGCAAGCATGTTCCCTTCCGGGCGCTATCCTTTCAGCGATTAGATTGCTTCATAATGAACCAACTGCAACGAAAGGATCTGACCCACTGCGAAGTTAGAGACTAGGGGGTTTTTGTGAGACTGGAATTTGCTAGTTAGCTCAGAAGCAGTCTAGCAGGTAAAAGACGCCATCAATACACAAGGGCCTACAGCACACCAACCACACACCTGCACACACTAACAGAGCGATGGCGAACGATAAAGCATAAAAGGTAGGGACCCTGATCACAAATGATAGGTTTGATGGAGACATGCAGTGGACGTCAGAAGGGTACCCATGCGCAGGACACAAAACGGTTCGGTTATGATTACCGAGGGTCGTATTTGACCGCGAAGGAAGGAATTGTAAGTGCATGGCCCTCTCCGAAGTGGGGAAGCAGCGATGCTGAGATGTTGCATAGCTTATTCGATGAGAGATCGTTTCCAATTCCAGTTGTTTACAGACTCATGGAAAATGAAGGCGTTAGCTCTCTAATTCATTTGATTATAGATATAGGCAGTTTAGTGCTGGTGCCTCCACGTGTCATGAATCTGCCAGCACTATCGTTAGCAGACCAAGAATTATTTGCTGACGGGGGAATCGTATTGAGACTTCTCTGGGATCTCGAGCGACCCTCCCCCCCCCCTTCTGTTCGCGGTGGTAATGATGCGGGGTTGCAT
>MU914508.1:5126-20196 GCA_036418165.1 Cooperia oncophora
ATTTGGCTGTTGTTGAGAGAGGGACTGCCAAAGATCTATACAACTACTATTTCCGATAGTTGAAAATGATAGTTAAATCCTGACGACCTCCCCCCCCCCGCTCGACAGCAAAATTTTGGGGAAAAACCAGAAGGAAATTTCGGAAAAACTGGTAGGAACTTAGGGGAAATCTGCAGTGGGTATATACCCCCTCCCCCCTTCGACGGAAAATTCTCGGCTAGAAAACTGGGAATTTTTTGGGAAAAAATAGAAAAAAGTGGTAGGAGTAGGAAGCCGGGAAAACCTAGGAAAGTGGTAGGTAGCATGGGGAGGTGAAGGGGGGAGGTCGTACGTATTCCAGGATAGCATTAAGGGGGGATCGTATTTTTTAGGGAATGATCCCAAAGCGATGGCGTGCCCTGGTCGCAGCGCTGCCACGTTGAGCATATTGGGTCCTAGTGTGTACGCTGCTCACGGCACTCTCATAAAGCTTCTCTCGTGGAGCTCGACGCGGCTCCAAGTGACGCAACACACCCGTTCGACTATGCCCATCGAAGCACCTTGCCCGGGCTATACACATGTGGCTCACGACAGCACCCTAAACAAGTAGCTCAACATATTGCGGACCGCCGTGCTGCGCGCATGTCCGGACCATTTTATCATTTTCATCAGTACTTCATCAGTAATTTCCTCTTTTTTCAATCGCTCATGAGGTAAGTACCTTCCGTAATGAGGATGTGTTTTGTCAACAATGGAGCATGGAAGCAGAGCCAATATAATCCAATAAAACGCCGCATAGCCAAATTCATGACACACCATGTATGTCACGCGGTCCGAAACCTAAGTAATCCTCATGAGTAGGCTTTGCACGACATTAACGTGCACAGTGAATGCTCATTGAAGCAGTTTGAGCTTTCTAATGTCTTTGAAAAAAAGTACAACTAGGGTCGCGGCTGTGGGGTACAGCATCCATATGGCTGAAATGGCGATTCTAGCTCGACACCCCCTCCCTACTCCCCGTATCTCCAAAATGTCTCACGAATTTCCAGGCTCTGAAGTTGCTGAAACGTCAGTCGAATGGGATCAATGACAGGGTTGACTGGAACCTAAACAAGGCTCAGACAGGTAGAGAGACTCAAAAACCGGAAAATTTCTCTATATATAAACCAGAAGCTGTTTGTGTGTTTGAGCGTCTGTGTGACCGCCTGAAAACTGGGGTTTCATGAGAAACCACTTCACCGATTAGGGAGCCGATTTTGCGTGGAATAGAGTTGGCATGGGCCAAAATTTGCAGTGCACACCCAACGTCACCTAAGCTCCACCGGCAATGGGCGGGGCGTTCTCAGAAGTGAACGGCGCTGAAGATAAAAATTCTCAGATACGACGTCTTGATGGGTTTTGCTTACCAGTGATGTAAGCTGTAACGAGATGCATTCGACCTGTAGATTGTAGGCATTTTCCGCTTATGCGAACAGGAGATCATCTTCGTGATCACGTTTTTCATTTACATGCACGATTTTAGCACTTATCTTAATATAAGGATTCAGAGAAAGGGATAAAGTATCCGCAAGTGTTGAATCCATGATTCATGCTCAAATAACGCAGGACAACGTTTACTGCTCTGAATTCCCTCCACTAGAAGGACGAATATACTCTACTGTGGAATAAATCTACCCTTTCGGTGCAGTTTTGGCGACATCTTCTTCAGTATAAAAAGGAATCGACAAAAAGGTGTGGTAGCTGGGACCAATGCCATGTTATTCCGCGTTATTCACAGCGGTAAACTTTAAGTTCAAGAAGTTTCATCGAGAGCATTCCTACAGCCAGAACGGAGTTGGCTGTAGGCGATTTTCTACTATAATAACAAAGAGTGCTTTTGCACCCACGCATCGAAAAGGAAAAAATGAAAACAAACAACGAGGAATTGGGAATCCAAGAAGAAAGACGTAGGCATGGGTTCCCGCCGGATCGCAATCAGTTATTGCATTACATATGACCTAGATCACTGAAGCCATGGTTTCCATTTGTTGAACTGCGTGCTAATTTTTAGCTTCCAAACAATCACAATTTGGCCCGCAGGTATTAAATCCATGATTTTCAGTGGAATCGAGCTCCAATGCGCTACCCCTTTTCATGAAAAACCCACAGACCTCTCAAAACTGAATCCTATAGTATCCTATAGTAGATCTGCGATATAAGTTGGTTTCTTGCTCCACTAGTATAAAATGTCATGAATTTTCATGAATTCTTTCAGAAAAAAATGAAAACTGCTGGCATGGACCATGCATCCTAAATATTTGAATTCATTGAGAATCGATTAAATGCTATATGGTCCATAGGATGTCCGCTGGGACCAACCAATGCACAAATGAACGCTTTTATCCTGTGAAATGAGTCCGGTAGCAACTCGCTGAAGGATTACCTTACTCGGGTAAGAGCCGGTCTCGCACTTTCCTTCCAGACCGCGAGTAAAGTGCGCATTGGTGGCATTCGGACCCACTCGCCACCACACCAAAAGCACCCACTAAATGTAGGATAAAGGATAAATGGATAATGTCTTCGCCGTTGATCAATCCCTTTGTGGGATGCGGCACGCATTCTACTTCCATTCAGAATCGTAGTGGCTTACTTGAATGCGATGTGGCCTATACAATAACCATCCGATGTACAAGCCAGTGTTCTTATCCTCCAGGACGAGTATGGTACCAATTTACCGTTCTCGGGGTAGAAGGCTTGGTTGGTCAGAGCAGAATACTACCTTCGATTTGAACTCAGGAACGCGCGAATGGTAAGCGCGACAGTTGTCACCCTACCATCTCCGCGTCGAAATGTAGGCTCGCTCCGAATAAATCTGGATCAAAGGAGCTGGAGAATATGGGTTACATATAAACGCAGGTAAGTTCGCTCTAGCTGAGGCAAATAGTTGTGAATAGATGTGGAATTGAACTCGGATGCGACTCTCTTATTCAAGAGACATACGTTGTGACAGGAACAAGTGAGACGAAGAGGTGTGATGGGTTTCATTTTGGGAGCAAACAAGGAAAATAACTGGGCAGTCGAACGAACGCCGGAGAACACTTGATGGAGATCCTAGTCACTCTCATTTGATGTGCTATTTCTGATTTGCATCTCTTATGTTCTATTGAAATTTCGACAAAAAATGACTCGCAGTCTCGCTAGACTGGTCCTATTCCAAGTTACTAAGCAGAGTCGCAATCTGGCGCAGGAGAAATGTCGCTCAGGTCAAGGCATTATAATTATATGTGATATTAAGATTCCATCAGACAAGGGTGTGGTGCCGGTCTTAACGGGAGACGGGCAAGAGAATCGTAAATTGCCGCTTCGTTGTGCGCGGCAATATGTGTGATGTTCCGGTGAATCGCACTACCCTTCCTACTGGATCATCGCATTTCATAAAGGACATGGTGGACACTAACGCCTATTTTTAGTCATACATTGTTTACTCTCGAACAATATCACCTAAAATCGTCGTCATGAACGGGCGCAACGTCGCACTCTACGCCCACTTTCGCGGCGACACACAAGAACGGAAGGTGCAATGCGCTAGAATGACTTTTTGTACTTTTACACTTGCTTTAGGAAGTCTGGTGATGCAAGCAGGAAGATTAAGCACGACGTCTACGGAATTATAGGGGACAGGAGAAACTCCCTGCTCTACAGCATCTGCGCAATAGCAGCGGTACTGTTCGTCGGAGCATGCGACGGCAGAAGTGTTGGCCGTGTAGATCTCTTTGTCAACACCCACTTTGCCAAGGACACTGATTCTTCTGAAACTTGACGATTTCGCACGACTGGTTCGTACCAATCTATGAAATTCTGACGAAGAATAGCACGTGTACTATGAAGTAGTTGCTCTTTAGCTGCGGCTCTTTCCATCTTCGACGCCTCAAACACAACGAGGATGAGCAACTTGAAGGATTTCTTGTACTAGAAATCGAAAAAGTGAGTAAGGAACACTATACCTTCTTCAGGGCCAACGCCAGCGATCCGTTCTTTCAGTGTTCCCTTCCAAAGACCTTCTTCACACGAGTCATTCCTGCACGGGATTGGCAGAACACTAGACGAAGGACAGCCATGCGAGCAAGCAGGGTTTCGAAGAGGATTCAGCACGATCGATCACATCCACACGGTTATGAAGCTCACTGAAGTGTCGCGCCTTCAGTGAGCTTCATAACCAAAAGCCGTTATGTCTCACGTTCATTGACCTGAAGAAAGTCGTCGAGAGAGAAGCAGTTTTCGTAGCCCTAGACAACCTTGGGTGTTCCTACTCCTTACAACAGGATTCTTCTTGAGCTCTATAGCAACTCGACCAGGATCTTGCATTTCACAAGGAGTCGAGATCATCATCAACGTAAAGAGGAGGGGTTCTAGAAGGCGACATCGTGCCTCACAAATTCCTCGGCTTACCTCTCAAGAATGTGTGCTTCGATTGGAACGGGAAGACATGAGGCAGACATGAGGCACTACACCTCCGCCTTCGCTGACGTGCTGAAATTACCGAACATCGAGCAACCAGTACGAGCGCAGGATCACTTCGACTGTGCATGTTTAAAGCTCAGTTTGAGCTGGAGAATATGATTATCATGAAGAATGGCTCGGATCCTGATGCCATACTTTCGCTGGATGAAACAATCATCAATGTATACTCTGGCTATACGTACCTGAGTCGGGAGATCAACACAGTGAGGTCTTCTGCTCTAACTACACCTCGAAGACTTAGATTCTGCAAACCCAGGATGAGAATGCGGACGGCGTTATTCACCGCAGCATCGTTATAGCGATGTCCGAAAGCTTCCTCTACAAGTAGCTGATCACCGCGCACAAGATATTGATGAGTTGCTAGGGCTCAAGACAGTATAGTGGGATTTACTTCTTAAATTCATGAAATATTCAAGCTCATACAAGAGATGATCATTCTCTGGGTTCTGAGTTTGAAAACAACTGAACTCAGAAATCAGGGCGATGCCACCCCATGTGGTCGCCCAAGCTTTCACGCTGTTGGCGCGAAAACGGGCTGCGCCGCTGCACATAGACCAGCCTTTCAAACATTCCGCCGATTACCTAATGTTTACAAGGCGTACCTTATCCGAAGATATGGGAGCGGGCGTAGCCGGGTGTGCTAGCCACTCTTCTCATCAGCGAGAGGGGCAAGCTGACTGTGCGTTTCGATGCGCGAGATATCTTCGTCTTGGGCTTCAGCGCCTTGAGGTATACAAACATAATTCTCTTTGGTCAGACACAGGCCAGGGAGTCAGGTCTATAGTTACCAGGTGCCCAAGAGTCACACCCGAATTTTATCCCATCGAGAGAACGCATTTCTCACGACCCAATTATATCATGAAGTGAAACATGCAGCCACAACCTTCTCATATTAAGGATGTAAAGCAGAGGCTTTTTCTTGTATATAGTGCCTGGTCCGCAACCGCAGAATTTTACAACTTTCGCGGCTCGAAAGTGATTAATAGACGCTAGGGTCGTCAATACTTCTCGACGACACCAGTCGAGCGTCTATCGCGTTACGTTCCAGACGAAACCCAGCGACTCGGGCGGCCTAGCATCGCTGAGCACGAGCAGCGTTCTTCCGGGTCCGGTTATTTCACTATAAGGTTAACGGCAAATTGATTTCTACGATGTCACATTTTGGGACCTGCACGTCACAAGCTACTTGCGAATGTGGAATTCATCGCATTAATCTCTTCAACTGAAAATTTAATTGCATCTGGTAGTGAAATCATGGCAGAAGTTGAGTAGTTTCTTTCACTTTTCCAGAACACATTGACGAAGGCTGGGAGCGAAGTTTGGAGATAGAAGAAATGGAAACGGTACGCGCTCCTCTCGATGACACACCAATCGCCAACTACAGATCGAAAGAAGGACAGGATGTTGAGGCATCTAATCTACATTTCACAGGAATTGCAACGCTACGAGAAAGTCTGAGGCTCTTGCAGTTAGCTAGTATGCTAGGTTGTGGATGTTAATTTGCATTTTATATTTGTTGTAATGAGGATTACGAAAGATAACTCTATAAAAGCACGAAGTACCCGTGTTTTAGTTGACCTATCTTATTGAAACCGCATTCCTGATCTTACTGACCAGTATATGTAATCACAGGCGTAACTTACTATGTGATTGAAATAATTAGGTGATTCGATAATATATATTGTGCATAAAGCCGTTTCTACTCGCTTGGACAACATATTATCGCGACACGTGTATTCTGCTGAATCTATAATACCACTAGTAAGCTTTGTATTGGCCACGTGCTGGAGAGGTTTAGTCGTTTGAAACATGGCAGTCAGGCGTACTTTAAGAGAGCAGGAAGTATTGTAAATTCATGAAATACATATCTCAGGAACATTTTTCATTTTGAGAGTAATGAGTTATTGATCGCCACCTGGAGTAAACAGCAGAAGCAAGTTATCCATCAATAGACTTATTTATGCAATTTCAAAAGTCAAAAGTTGTGATTGAAGTTGATTTTATTTCTGCGTCGCCAAAGATATGGCCATGATCTACGTGTTAAACAAATGAAGGAGCTTCGACGCTGTGCTCAAGTGGCGAGAATTAGCCGCACGGCTATCCTAACTCTGAAGTTCGAGAGTAATATATGTGTGGCATACGTCAAAAAGCACTCAACTTGGCCGCACAATAGCTGGTGTAAGCGAACAATGCGACGTATCGGATCGCTTGAAGGTGCTAGCGCTGTCGAGAATGCTCTCCGCGTCTCTTGCAATCAGAAGGCTAGCAAGCTCGGACGAATGTGGAGAGAGCCAAGTGGCTTATCAGTCGCGAAGATCTTTACGTGGACTAGGCTCATAGGCATGTTTTATAAATCTTCCAGAGTCGCAGGTGAGGTGTACGTGATCGGTTGACCAGAACTCTCAGAGGTTGTCACTTTATGCGTGAGAGTTACTTGCGTGGACAGTCTTGCGCAGCGGCTACAAGAGAGTCATCTCAGTGAGTTCAGCTACAGTGCGTCAGTTTGCATGGTGCTCTGATTGTCGTTATCGGGGTCAAGTAGACGTGGTTTGTCTCAGCGTCAGCCCGGTCTTTCCTCTTACTTTTTGTGTGATCTACGATGCGAAATCGACTTGGAGCCTTTTTAGCTCTATCTTTCCTTATCGGAGTGCCGTTTTTCTTATCCAAGCTGTCTAATCACCTTCATCCTGAACGGCCGTCATAGGCTTGCTTACGAAGTGAGAGAGGATTACGGGGCCCAGGTTTCAACGCTGGCGAGCTGCGATCAAAGTACCAGCAATCTCCCAAAACTGGACTACGCCGCCCACACCACCACTCACTTAGCCCATGCCTGTCAACCAGCAGACTGTACCTGGACTATCAATTAAGTCAGTAGCAGTTGCTTGCCAATTAGAGTCGAACTTGATGTTTTAGTCTTTTCATTGGTGCTCCGTGCTCTAACATGCAAACCCACTTATTTCTAAACCATTCTATTGGTTTATGGGAGTGCGAATGACACATTATAAAATATATATACAGGTCCACTAAGCATAGACGTTGTGAACATCAGAAAGTGTATCGTATGCTGGAACACGGGGGCTTGCGATGCTGATATTTTTTTCATCAAAGCAGCTCCACGCACTAATTATTGAGGAAAGATCAGGTGTCAGTACACAGACCAGGGCGAGAACGGCGGGCATTTTTTAGATCATGCTTCACTCAGCTTCACAGTTTCCAAGTCTCAACATCTGTGGAAAAAATGGCCGAACACGTGTGAAAAGACTTTGTGAAGCTTGGAAACAAGACCAAGGATTAATTAGCCGACCAAAGTAACAAAGAAGCGTACTTTGCTGAATTTCAGCTTGACCAAGGGCTCTAAATTACAGCATAATGTTTATACTCACAACCTCAGAAAAGCAATGGCCGTGCGGCTCTGCTTGGTAGGATTATCTGCCAGAGCATGTCGCCCGCAATGGGCGAACTGACTCAAGGTTTGCAAAAATGCCCCCCCCCCCCGGTAGCTCCCCCTGCTAATATATCTGAGATGTCCAAACTCCTCATTTGCCGGACATTTTTGTTCGTATTTGAATCTCTCCTATACGAGAGTGCACAGCAAGCTTTCTATTTTGCTCACTCAGGCGCTGGCCAGCCATCTTGCGAGAACTGTCTATTTTGATAAGCAGCATCACACCGTTCCCGCCCATATCTGTGAGTGAGTAAATTCTGCGTTCTCACGACACCCAAGCATCTCCTCAAAATGATTTCCTCTGGCGGATCCTTTCCTGATCCTTTCCATCATTTCCAGTCTCCCAAGGCCTTTCTCCGTGCCACCGATCCGCTTTTCTTTAAAAACATTCTCCTAACTCCCTAAAAATGACCACCGTCAAGACGTGATGCGGATCGCCGTTGCTCGAAAGGGTAGGTCTAGGTATGGTGGCAACATACATTGAGAGAATCCCGGTAAAATAAAACGACGATGAAGTAATAAAGTCTACCATAACGCTAGAGACTACTCTTTTTATAACGATTCAAAAAGCAACATATTCTCACCTCGCGCCTCCACGGTCATTGGGCCAGACCGTATGGTCTATACTCACTCGCCTGTGGAATCCACTTCAAGGGCGTTCCTCCCCAAGCAATTATGTGCCTTCACCTAATTTCCAAGTCAAGTCTTGCCATCTAGCTGAAGCCGTATAGAAGCCCTGCCACTGACCTCCAAGTCAAAAACACAATCTCTCCAGAGAGCACGACCCTGTGAGCGTTCGCCTTAACTACCCACGTGCGTGCCGAAACGCCCTCAAATTACAGCAACCACGGGGACCCGAAAGATTGCATAGCACCTTGAGTGTCATGGCTATGAAGTAAAACAACCAGCCCCTGATCGAGTAAAGGAAGAAAGTAGAGCGAGTTGCCGCGCATCATGACTCATCGTGAGACAAATTGAGCTTAGATGTGAGGATTTCCTTCACAAATAAAAATTTCGACTATGCAACTTAAAAAGAACAATCTATACATACAAATATATTTACCCCAGGTACAAAAGTGGTCATTCTTTTCCTCAAGTTCCACGCTAATATACGGGTCACTTCTCAATAGACTGAAAGTCGCTACCAAGAGTTTTGTATGGATATTTACGATTTGGACATAACAGATTTATATGCGCGATAGGCACACGGGGTTATCTTTACAATCCACACAGGTCTTCTTCAAACGGCCGCTTACGATCTTAGAAAATCACCCTTTGTATTCGCGCTTAATGTCAGCTTACTCCTCAGTGAAACAGCGTTTGGAATAGAGAACAAAAGAATTGTTCTAGTGTAGATAAAAAGTGAATATTCAACACATGAGAACTGGCGCTGCATAGTCTGGGGGAACCACAAAGTGCGAACAATGCTACCGCGAGTTTCAATCCAAAAGTGTCACTGAATGGTTTTCTCAAATTGGACGAATTTAGGGTCTACTGGATGAGCAGTACCATACGAATTACTTAGTTGGCAAGGATTTCAGACGAATACAAGCCGATAAAACGAGAAAACACCAAGGTAAGGATATACATTGGGAGAACAGAAAGAGACTGGCTCTTTTTCTCTTGGGGACTGACGCAGACCTGTTGAGTGAGTCGTGCTATGGCTGACGCGGATCTTGTGGTCGGCGGCACTTCTCGAACCCAGTGGTCTGAAGAAAGACAAAGGAGAAAAACGCCCTTAAAATAGTTCTCGGATAAGGATAATCAGACCAGAAAATTGCCTTACGTGTGATGTATACATTTTTATGTAGACATGGACTTAGATATGCGCCAATATGAGACAGGTTCGCGGCGTCCAGCTGTTTCCCTCGGGGAAACCGCTATGCAGCGCCTGCCCAGGGTCGCGGAATTCTATCCTGCCAGGAGTATTGATCCTAATCGTCTTGGGGATTTATCGTACCAACTGCCTTTAACGGGACTGCTGGCTTCTTCCTCCATCTGCTGTCTTCAGAGCATGTACACGGAGAAGAGGGAGGTAGAGGAGGAGTAGAGGGGAGAGGGGGTGCTCATGCTTGTAAAGAACGAACTCTAGGCAACTTGTACTTTGCTTCCTTCTGCGGTGTAAATGTTAACGGTGTGTGAAAGTGGTCATAAAATAAGCGCTTTTTGATATCTTGGTGCATGACTGCGCTTGAGTGACGTGGGAAAGGATGAATGGAGTTGGCACCCGATAAGAACAACTAGTCTAGAATATGCTACTGTTTTCCACCAAGTTGTCGTAAAACTCAATACTCTCTGTACATAGCTTTTTTTTATGGAAGCTATGGTCCCAGTCAGAGCGCTGGAAATCCTGTTTGAATACGCTGAAAATCAAGAATTTGCCCTAGTATCGTACGAAGTGCTCATTTCGAGTAGCTAAAAACCCCTGGCTTTTTACTCAATTCTCGAATTTCGCTAATGGCGGGGAAAGCAGGGATGCATACGTTAGCCCTGTTGTGCTCGGGTGATCCGAGGTGAACCAAGGCTCAAGGTTTTTCGAGCTGAAAAGGCTATATCCTATATTGCCGGAAAATGACATCGAGCGAAAACTGTCTATTTCCAGAAAATTTGGCACCGTAATGATCAGCATCATTTGGAAAACACAACTATCTAATTTTAATCACTTCTTACGCGACACAGTATGCCATTCGATTCCTGAATGATTCCCAACGATTACCGTCTGGTTACAATTATAGGGAGACTGGCTCGCTGACGAGTGCCCTCAGGTACTTCGATAGGGAGCATAATTCAATTTTGGGAGTTTCCAGTTTTCCAGGATACCAGCTCATGGCGCAAAAAAAAGGGAAAAAATGCAGATCCGCGTTATTTTCGTTTTTTTTTGGAACAAGTAGGGCGGTATTGTACCTAGTTTAACCCAAAACTAGGAGGATAAAAAAACTATAGAAAGGACCAAGGGTGGATGGTAGATATCCAGCAACTCAAAGTACCAGAGCATTTTAGAGCAACGTTTACCAAAAAATGATATCACCACTTACCGTAAGACTCTCGCTGGTCTCAGCGCTCCGAGTGCACGATGAGATTAGCATTGGGGATTCGTGGTAGCTTCGGAAAATAACTCTTTATTTTCAGATGCAGCAAGGATCTGGGGAGTGGCTATGGTGATGATGGTATTCGTTCACCCACGGTGATTTCTCCGATCCTAGCGAGACGATAAATAATGAATCTGCATTGCAAAATGCGTCATCATCGCCGTCGCCAACCAAATGCTCACGGCAAAAACAACTCCAAGCTCTTACCTTGAAGACCCATGAACACATTTTGCAGCTGTGTTGTAACGGCGAAAGCACTCCTGAAGCAGCGGAATTATTATTCACTGTACCAGTTTACGAAGTTAAGCTAGGAGAGAATCGACCAGAACCCATTGAAAAACCTCGAAAAGTTCTAGAAGCAACGGAATGTGCGAAACGATAAAGATCCATGTAAGAGCAACAAATTATACCCAGATTAATGGAAGGGCTGAAAGCGAATGACTTGTTAGGAGGAGAATCGCGGGTCTGTACGTACAGAGTGCACCATAAATACGGTAAAAAACCAAAGAAAAGTTGTGGTGCAATAAGCTAAAACTGTCCATGCATGAAATTACAATAGCTGAACAGACGTAATAACATTCGAAATGGCCACCTCAGCAGCAAATCACGGAAGTAAACCTTTTATGTACCCTTAAACGACAGCAAACAAGAGTTTTCAGGAAGCTGAGTCCTGACTCTCTCTCTTAACACTTTCTCCCGGCTTCATAGTGCTATCTTATGAGGACCTTGCTTGAAGGCCCGCATGTGATCTCCTTTCTTTGTGAACGTTCTTCTACTACAGTATCGCCTAATTAATAACGGGACCGCAAGATCGATATTGTTTGAAGTTGCTCCATGCCAAGTTCAGGAATGAAGGGGGCATTGTTAGAGTGCATGGAATTCTTTCTGATCATTATCAGGCATCACCATCAGTTGAGTTTAGACGTTTGAAACTTAGTAGGTAGGTCCTGCAGGCAGTCGCTACCCGAAGAGGGCACCCCATGCGATGCACATTTTCCGAGTCCGAATTCCCATTCTTGATCACTTGGACCAAGTTCAAACTGTAATAAGAAGCAACTTTCCGTGGACAAATATGTCACAAGTTTTGAGCTTATTTTGTAGTTTGAGAGCAGAGATAAGGTGCGAAAAGATAGTGGAAAACTCACTTTTGTGTGTCGACCTGTCATTCCATTTCAATAAAATAAAAATCGACAGAAACTAGGGGAAGGTGGAAAGGCATTCATGTAATCTTATAGAGCTGGAAATTGTCTACCTGACAGCATCGAACATGTTGGAAATGAGTTCCACTTTCCAGGTAAAAAGTTGTGTAAGAAGAAAAATGCCATTGCTTATGGACGAACCCAATAGATTCCATAAATGTAAATGCAAATTTCCATGTACCGCAGTCCTAAAAGAAATAGGTCGCTACTACTACGCGAATGCTCCATATGCAACACCCAGCGTCTCTAGCCGGTCGTTGACTCTCCACCTGATCGTCAACTTCTTCGATGGAACGGGAAATCAACCTGACGTGTTATGGCATCATTTCGTTGTGAATCATATCGTTCGCATCATTGCCCGTGAATTTACGAAAATGTCTCTCCTAGGAGATAGCGCTCGAAATTGCTAAAGGTGAACAGGTCGGTGCACACTCTTGAGTTCATCTGCAGGCGTTGTACTGCATATCTTCGACAGAGTAGATGAGCATACTTTTACCAACTTAGACGATACAGAAGTTCAAGAAAATGGATAAAGATGTCCAA
This sequence comes from Cooperia oncophora, assembly GCA_036418165.1. Classification (NCBI taxonomy): domain Eukaryota; kingdom Metazoa; phylum Nematoda; class Chromadorea; order Rhabditida; family Trichostrongylidae; genus Cooperia; species Cooperia oncophora. The sequence continues at coordinate 17,882 of MU914508.1, forward strand.
GCGAATGGATAGAATCAGGGGAAAGAATGACCTGATGATCGACAGGTATCCTCAGATGTCTGTCATTTTCAACATCCGCAAAGAGGATGGGCAGTCGAGCGGGCCCGATATCAGAGCAAAGCTACCCCTGTTTCAGAAGGTTGAGCACAGATTGTGTTACCGGAGAGGGTAACGTTGACTAGCCTGTGCGCGATTCACTTCAAGCACCTCAACTGCCTTCTTAGAGGCATATTCTGCGTCTCGCATTTGCTCCAAGCTTGTCAGGCTCAGATAAACTGTACGTGTGTTTTCCACCTAACTTGGGAAGACAAAAGTCACGTAAATCACCTTCTGAGTAAGGCCCTGGCCTTTGAAAGGTAAACGGAAGCTAGCGGGACACGCTAGGAAGATCACAGGAAACAGATGCGTGTCAGCCCCACCCAAAGTGAATCAATACGTTTCCCTGTTACTATCACGTTCTTAATAGATATTAGCCCCCTTGCTATCTCGTAAGAGAGATGAATAATTTCTACCTAGGTCGTTTCTTCGGCTGACGATGACCGTAGCACCCTCATCTCACACTGTCGAGCAAAGAGGACACAAACGATGAAATTTTGAGACGAACAATTTGTACAAAAGGGGATTCCGTCTACGAAGATTCAGCAATGTACCCTCAAGGGTAGATCGCGATTCTCCAGAAACTAAGCGTCTTCTGAAAGCCGAATAAGTCTACATTTGCATCAAGCTTCCCGTTAGGGTTCCCTGATCAAGATATATTTCACTGGGATGGTAACTAATGAGTGAGTAATAGGCATTTGTCACCAAGCTATCGAAGAAAAAAACCTTATCAAGCCGTTTCAGAGAACACATCGCCTGATGACAACATGGTAATGTTTAACCATAAGAAGAACAAAACAACGTCAATAACATATAAGAGACACTTGCACTTATAATTATTGGAGGGGACAGGCTCAATTCAAGGTGACTAATAGGTAAGAAAGCTCTCCGTTCAGTTCACAAAAATGCCAGCCCCTCGTACAGCTCAGAACAAGAACCCCTCCGAAAAAAAGTTGAAATTCAAGATGAAATATCGACGGAAAGAACGGGTGTTCAATGCGATAAGAGGACAGTTCATACCTGCGGACAATCAATATGACATTCAGAACAATTGCATTTTTCGTCCGCTTCAGGTGCGAAAATGATGTCCGATGAGAGAGGCAATTCGAGGTCCATAGCAAGCAGTCCAGGAATTCCAAAAGAAGGGCAGCCATCAGGAAGGACCTCTGGACCTCTAGTCATGACCATTCGCGTGTGAGGTGATTTTACTTGACAGGTTAGTCGTTGACTCCCGACCCTAAGGTTATCAGATTTCCGGATAGTGACACAAATATTCTCCTTATTATTGGAGCTTCTGTTACACCAGTGTTATAGTTGACTACAGTCCGCAAATGCCCTTTCCAAGATACTTTCTTACACTAACTGTTAAGTGGAAGCACGGTCATATGGGGTTTGTCGGGGAATTTCAGGCGAACATCGATTGAGGAGATTTGGTTCACACTGAAAAAAACGTTGTGAGAGAGGAAGCGTTTTCAAACTGCACCAGGCCACACGTAGTGGGCAACACGGGTGAAAAAAGGTCGAGGTGTTTAAAGGCTTCTGGTTTGATGGTAATGGTCATTGATAAGAACGGAAAGTTCAGATAGTCTATGCAAGATTCCATCGCTCCTTAATACTTCTTTGAAAGGTTCCGAAATAAAACTCGATCCCAAATCTTACTGGACTTTCCAGAATCAAGAAATTGAAGCTGAAAATAAACAACTGCATTAGAGGAAGCAAATCAAAAATGTACATGATTCGTTTCACCGTAGTGTATCAGGGAGGATTACGCTTTCTTGCGAGAGGACATAAGGCAGCGTTCATACTTCGCGACAGCGGCAGCGATCGCCGCCAATCGGTACGCGGCAGAGCACTATTACTTGGATCGCTCCGAGTGCTTTCAGAAGAAACCTGCTTAATTCTTTAATCTCTAATCTCTCTTTGATTTTCTTTAAATTGCGATTGTCTCACTACTGTAGCTACTAAGGTGCTAAAGCATAGTTTGACTCAATGAAAGTGAAATATTGTTTCTTTTTCCACTCTTTGAGCTTATAAATGAAGCTTTACTTTCTTCTTGATGTTGCAAAAGAGAATTAGTGTTTTGATCCCTAAATAAGTTTCTTTCTTTTTCTTTTTTTCCGTGATTCAAACTCGACTTGCAGACTGTAAATATTTGGGCAGTTGGAAGAGTTTAGCTGATGGGAAACTTTTAAAACACTTACATAAATTGTACAAATTGA
>MU914509.1:0-15878 GCA_036418165.1 Cooperia oncophora
CGGAACACGAGCCCGTACCTCGTCCGAGAAGCGTGAGATGCAGAATCAGAGTCCATCTGAAGCTAAGACTTTCGCCCTTGAATCAGCGTTCTTATGGTAATCTACCTGGGGCGTAGTCTGCCTTTATACTAATACATCCAGACAGTGCAGTCATGATCCTTCTGAACAAAGGTTATGACAGGCCCTAGCTTAGAACGCAGCCAGATCAGCTTTCCCATCAGTTGTATCGGGCTCACGATGGCGCCATTGGTGGGAAACGTTACGGTCAGCGCCGCGCCACCTCAAAAGGATCAGGACTACATCATGGAAGTTGGGAACATTTGTCGGTCAACTGAACAGGAGCCTCCTCAACATTTGCCTCCAGTACGACCGTCTTCAAACTCAAAGAGTCACCTCACCCATATCCTCTTTCTTTTTTCAAAAGAAGCCAAGGCTCGAGGAATGCTACGATCTCTACTATTCGCCACTTTCCAAATTATTTCTGAATGAGTCCATCTCCAGGTCAGCTAGTCAGATACGTCTGTAAAGCAAACTGGACACGACTGTACTCCTGCAGAACTCTTCAAGGACGACATGCACTGCATAAGCGTGGGAAACCCACGGGCTACGGTCCACTGGTTGGCTATACTGTGTTCTCTCGGTCCACTCATCATTCCATCCATCTATATAAATCTTCGTGAGATCAGGTGACGTCAGCAGTTCTTCTTTATCATCATCATTACTGCGAAACCGACACAGTCTGCCACCGTTCCTATCGTGAGTGATATGATTGATATTCATCAGCTATCAATTACGAAATCAGGCCAATGGCCACCGACAAACGGCTCGAATCGACAATTATGAGTTAGCTGATCAATGTCAGAACAACAATCTATCAACTTTGTACTGTATTATAAGCAGTAAACAACAACGAGCGCACCTTCCCAAACTTGTCATGTGACCCCACTAAGATCTATGACTCTGAATAAAATTAATGGCTCAGAGCATAATAATCTGATGTTTTCATGATAACATTCTAAAAAAGTGGTCAGTTGTAGACATAAGGAGGGGTTTGGCAGCGCCAATGTCGACGCAAGTCTCCCTTCGTGTATAGCAAAACAACCCTGCTATTAGGTTGGTGCAAGAAATGCAGGTTTTTTTCCATCTCAATTCTAATATAATTCAGCTCTAACAAAAGTTATTTGATCAAAGTATCGCCACCACAATCAAAGCACTTTGCCAAGGAGAAATGAGCCGCTCAGAGCCAGTATCACGAAGGTCTGGGGTTCTACGAGCGATGAACTGATCAAAGGCTATCCTCTCGGCTGCGTGTCCCTCCCGCAAGAAGTTTTCAAGGTGCTTGAAAAAGTGAAAGTCAAGAGGCGGAAGGTCCGGCGAGTGAAGTGGTTTTGTAAGTTTGAAGTCTTAATAAGTTGAACTACGAAATCCACAGTTTCGTAGTTCAACTTATTCAGCTTTCATCGTGTGGCCAATGAGACGATAGGACTCAAAGTAGGACCGCCTCTTTCCCATTTATCAGTGCCGGGCATATACTTAGCAGTTCCTGGTGCATTTTGCTGACAACAGTTTCCTGATATGATCGTTTCATCCAGGTTTAGAGAAGTATTGTGGATCATACCGATGCAGATCACAAACTGTCGTCTTCCGCTGAGTTTTCGACTTTGGTTGGCGACATGGAGTTTCTTTTTGGTCCAGCCACTGAGCAGATTACCTCCTGTTATCTTTAAACATACATTTTTCATCGCAAGTCATAACTCATTTGAGAAACGAATCGGTGGAGTTGCGCAGAAGAAGGGCGACGACATCCCAGAACGATGACTTTTCGGACTTTCGGCTAATCCATGCGGTACCCGCTTGTCATTCCTACAGGTAGCGCATGAAAAGTCGACCAAGACTTTTGACGAGAACTAGCGGAAAATTCTTCAGATGTTCGGGCCTGATCCTGTCGGGACAGGGTACTGCACAAGTCGCATTTCGGAAGGGAGAACTAAAGAGACGACGTGTCCAGCTTGCTTTAGGTGATACGATGGCAGGAGTGCATGGCTGTCAAGAAAATAAGAGAACAAGCGACGGCTGACCTTCTCCGTAGCCCTTCACAATGCAGTGACTGTTCGATACGGACCTTGTAGGCCGTAAAAAACAATCTGTCAATAAGTATCGATTATTTTGGCTCTGAGCATAAGTGTTATATGCAGAATAGTCGAAGCATTGCATAGTGAATTCCTAGAGCTAGAAGAGAATTCAGGCAAAAGCAGAGAGTATAAAAGATGCGATTAATCAAGGAGGTCAAATACTTGCTCATACTTCATTTAAACCCTCGTTGCCCTTGTGGCTAAATGTAGTATCGATGAGTAGCATGGAGCTGTGAGTCATAAAGGACTTTATCCCAAACGAATGAGAAGAGAAGATTTACGGCATGCTGTCATAAAACTTGGACCCCATTCATTCGTTTGTAGACAACAGGCTGTCACTAGTTTCATTTGAAATTGAGATGACACAGTGGGAACAGACTTTCTAAATATTCGAAGTCACAACAAACGTGCAACTCCTCCCCGTCCCCCTCCAGTACTATAGAACTGAGACGCAGAGAGCACCAGGACGACTCCACGGGAGCACCCTTGAAAACACCTCAACCGAGCTAGTTGGGCTGTGGTACAAGCTCCTGTCATTTTGTTGAAAGCCAGCGCCCTTTGAACGGAAGCTCTTTAGTGTTCTCCAGTAAGCAGTGCTTAGGTTAAGATCTTCCAGCATCCTATAATCGGTCGGTAGATGCTGATTACCCCAGCCATTTCCCATCTTAACTTTCTCCTCAAAATATCGGAGCAACGTCAACGCTCGATTGAGGTGATCAGAAAAATGTACGGAACTCTCATGTTTTCATTCTGCTCGTCTCTCCTCCCCCTCTGCTTGATCTTGCCTTGCCATGATCATGAATGATACATTGAAGGATAAGCAAAGCAGGGATATCTGCCCATTTTCTTTCATTCTGATCACATTACTTGAACTCGAAACTGCTACGATGTTCTGAGTCCTTCAAACACAATGAAACGCTGACTGAATGGGAGAGGGAGAAGGGGAGGGAGAGTGGGTACGCTTCTACGCTTCTCACCCGTCAAAATCACATATGCAACACAGCTCGGGAGACTTGTCAAATTTAACCCTCGGCTGCTGATCTTCACTCGAGCGTGGATTTGATGGGACCTCAGGAAGAATAATGCTGCGAGCTCAACCTCTAACAGCTAACAGGCGATTTTTGCGCTATCTATTTGAATGCTGAACATTCTCCTGGCACTGCCGCTCTGCCCACTTGTGGCAGCGGGTGCCGTAAACAGCCACTTACACGACAACAACAACATAAACGATCACAGTATAGAACTTGTATGCGAAACACCAAAACAGCAAGAAATGCAATGGGAATACACTATTACATGATAGTATATTATAAACTAAATGAGAGGGTCTAGTTGACTTTAAAGACTTTAGTCCTGCAGTTTGTTGATCACTTTGAGTCGGACACTTGTCACGTCGGGACAACCAAGGAATGTACCGACGTTCAAGAGTGAAGGTGAAGGTGGTGGCTGGGGTGCCAAGTACGAAGAGATGCAAGAAAAAAAAGCCCACGAAAATCTGCCAAACAACGCTCTATTTGGCAGCCTTATATGAGTTATCCATGAGAAAGTCGCCAGGAACTGAGTGATCGGGTAAGTTCCCTTCGAAGGCAGTTGGCACGATAATTTGGTACTCGGCCTAAAATGCTAGCAGGGCGCTATATAGTGGGGAAAATGGCGAAAGAACGGAGTGAAACGGTCAAAATCCTGCGAAGAAAAAGCCTCCGTTCTCAGTGACTTGTCAATTTCGGACGAGTTTCCCGTAGGCATCTTGCCAATAACCGCTACCGAAGATACGGCTGCACATATGTACAGTCCTCATCATTGCGGACCGGTGGGGCGTGTCAGCCAGTATGAGTGTGCACACTGTTGAAGCCGTTCTCAGCCTTTTTGTTGAACGCGTATGCGACAAAAAGTGGTAGAAAACGAGTAATACGAAGGATATAATACAGTAATGCACTTGCCCGCTTCAAAAACTGGTGCAGAACGACTTTGCCAAACCGCACCAAAGCAGCCGCACTGCCACGCCCCACCGGTCCGCAATGATGAGGACTGTACTCACAAGGGAGGTCGTTCAGGTCGTGGTGAGCTTTTCAAAAACGGTTTGTTGCATGATGTAGGGGTCCATGCAAGGACCACACAGATGGGTTCATTTTTGCTAAACGCTATTGGGAATGCCAAAAAAAGGTCAAATATAATTCGAAAAGAATGGGCCATTTAAGCCACCTTATTCGCCTCCGTTCTAGCTGTAGCGTTGATAGCGTATAGTATGTGAGGTATTCTTTGAGCAGGCATGAAAAACAACGCAAAATAAGGTCAAAACTTAAGTACTTAATCTGTGCATATCTCTTCAATAGGTCCTGCATCTTCACTCGCAAGGGACAGGGGTGTAGTGGATAACGCAACGGACCCTAAATTGATGCGTTTGTGGATCGGATCCTCTTGACATTTTTTTTTGCATTTTTCAGATCTTGTATTCCTGTGTGCCCCATAATGTGTATGACCCGGATATACGCCATTTAAGGGCACATTCTATGAGGTAATGGTTCACAATGGGGTCTCACTCAACTATTACGCTCGCGAAATACTATCGAAGAAACTCTCCCTGAAACTTGGGTTACGGCGGTTATCCGATGCCCTGATCACGAATATGACACTCATTTTCGAATATGACGCAATATGTCGCCAATTTGGTGCAAAGGCTCTCTCGTACTAACATCACTGCCACCCTGCGCGGCGGGCCTATTTAGCGCCATACTGGCCCCAGATGGCCTCCGCGCCAAAAATAAGTATCAAAACCGTGATCAGGACCATCAAATACCCCTATGTACAGAGACACGCCGGAGAAAGTTTTCCGGGCTTTTTGTAATATGCTATCTGCCCATGTCTCCAGTTAGAGACTATGAGTCCCCCGCCCCTCCCAGAAGTCGTTATCGTAACATCGTTAATAGAGAGTTTTCATTTGCTAGTATGCAGACGCATGAGTAACGACTACAAAATTTAAAAAGAAGTGGCGTGCATACACTGCACACCATTTGCTCTTCTAATGTGAGAGAAACAAGATCCTTTGCAGGAGGTAAAGAGTTCTTTGTTGAAAGCCTAGACGGTAAAAGTGGAGAAAGATTCAGGATGCTGGTTTAGTGACTTCGAAGCTAACACGGTGTTCTTTGAAGACTTTCTGAGGTTGAGAGTGCGAAAAATGTAAAATTTCTGGCGGTTCGTATGCCAGAGGCCTTCACGGAGGGTTCACTGCCACTGCCATCCAAATGGTCAGTCCACTACCACCAGGAAAACTCGAAAAATTTTTTGCTGAAACCTCGTATACAGGGGTAATTAATGGCCCTGATCACGATTCTGACAATTATTTATGGTCCGACGTGATCTGGGGCTAAATGGCCACTGCGCGCGGGATGGGAAGCTGCATAAACCACTAGAGAAACTGCAGTGTACCTCCCTGTATGCCAAGTAAAGCACCTAAATTTTGATCTTATTCTGCGTTGTTTTTCATGCCTAGTTAAGGAACACGTTATAAATCATACGTACTCAGCTCTACAGCTGGAAACAGAGCCGAATTAGCCTATTCTGCGCAACTTGTTTTTTTCCTTTTTGGCATTCCCAATAGCGTTTAGCAAAATTGAACCCCATCTTTGTGGTCCTTGCATGGACCCCTACATCATGCAACAAACCGTTTTTGAAAAGCTCACCACGACTTGAACGACCTCCCTTGTCAGATATCCATGCGGCACCGCCGCCACTTCGTACAAATGGCTTTGAATCAATGCGAGCGTCAGGAACGGTCGTCCATTTGTGCGGGCGGGCGTGGTAGGTGTTCGCGTCGGTATGTTGTAGGCTTGATAGAGGCCCCTATAAGGGTACCTTCCTTGGAATCCGCTAGGCAGCGCCTGCTCAGGGGCGCGTAATTCCGTCCTACCAGGCATATTAAGCCTACTCGTTTTTAGGGATTTATCGCCCTTAATTGATATATGCAACATTAGATCCAACGATATCACACTTCTTGTTTTCACGTCGCTTCCATCATGAGGATCCGTATCAACTGTTGTTTTCGCTGATCAATCCGCTACGATCAGGTAGCTGGTTCGATCAGTTCAGTGAAGGGTCCCATAAACTAAGACTGTATTGCGGAGAAAAGGAAAAGTAATGAGCTGGCATTGCGCATCATCTACAAGGTCCATTCACCAAATGCCTCGCATGTCTTTACCCGCATCATTTATCAGTGTTTGGACAGAAGCTCACCGGCGAAAAGCCCACCACGCGTCGCTTGCCTACTGTCGCTGCACTGATAACGCTTCGAAAACAAGTAAAACCCAGTGTACTACCACGGCAGTCTTCAGGTCAACAACAACAGCAGGACAAGAGAGGAGGCAAGAAGCATGATTGTTTAAGAGAACTGAAAGCAGCTGATAAGCTCAAAGAGTAGACGAAATATTTTCTAAGGCTGCGTTTATACTTTGCGGCAGCGTAGCGTAGCGTAGCGCAGCGTAGCGTAGCGCTTCCAGCGTACGCCAGCGGCAGTGCCGGGGAGAGGATGCATATCGATCTAGCGTTCCCAGCGTCACCAGCGTAGCGTTTCACCAGCGTTTTGCTAGCGTTTGCAGCGGCAGGGGAGTAGAGACTATGGGAGAGCTGGAGGGTACAAAACACATCGATTGCGCGTCTCTCACTCGCCCTCAGTCTCTACATACACATCGATTGCGCGTCTCTGACGGCCACATAGTCTCTACTCCCCTGCCGCTGCAAACGCCAGCAAAACGCTGGTGAAACGCTGGCGTAACGCTAGCGTTACGCTGGTGACGCTGGGAACGCTAGATCGATATCCATCCTCTCCCCGGCACTGCCGCTGGCGTACGCTGGAAGCGCTACGCTACGCTGCCGCAAAGTATAAACGCAGCCTAAGAGGTTGTGCTGGCTCCCTGTGATTAACCATTGTATTTACCAATGCGCGCTCTGGCGCTACCGACTGAAGGCTAACATGGGCTGATAAACACCTAGCCCATCAAATTGCAGTGATGATAGCATCTTTCAGTGTCCAGTACTCCTTCGAAGCATCATCGCAGCGATATCCCTAGGCACGCACCGCGTAAGCGCCACGAGTGAGTTTTTCTGCCTTCAAGTCTCTTACAACTTCTTATTGGGCTCAGCCTTTTGAAACCTTCCTGGACCTGAGGAAGCTGCTTTGAATGTGTGCTTTTGAATCCAGCTACTTGACCGTGATCCAGCAAATGCATCATTTCGGCACACCAAAAATAAGGATGAACTCGGATTACTACGGGAGGCGTGCTACGACCGCAAACGGGATGAGACTGACGACTTTCGGGGCATACAGTTTACGATCGCAAAGCTTTGTACGAGCTACACAAGCACAGCTGGAAGACAAATTTATGATTAATAACGCGACTACATTAATGGAGTATATCGGTAAGCAAGGCGTCGCACCGCGGTCTCCACCCACACAGGGGGGAGGGGGAGGGGGGGGGCAAAAAAGTCACTTCGACCGAGTCACATATCAGCAAAGTTTTCGCAGCCCAGACAGAGGACGTGGATACGAGTACCAGGGCGGAAGATACCCAAGATGTTCCTCGATAAGCAGGAGCTGGCTCTTGCCCATCTTCATGTACACCAAAATATGAAGTCATCTCCAGTCGCAGCCTGACTGGAGAAGACCTTTGGAATTCATGTCACCTCCAAACAGCTGCGAAACTTCTAGTATGGAGTCACCCATGGATAGCTACCTGGAGACCAGTACTCTCGATCGCAGTCGCCAAGGCGCGGGTTGATGGTATGGACCGGACGTACCTGGAATGGAAAGACCACACCTGACCTGAATCCCCTCAATTACCCGGTTCGGGCGGAGTTCAATAGGGTGGTCTACGGTGGCGGAGAAATCGACTATCTCGCTGATCTCAGGCACCACATCGCGGTCGCGTGCCAGAATCTCTCGATGGCGCTCGTCCAGAAGGCTGTGGCGGAGTGTCATGATAGTATTTAATATGCTCTTTAATATGGTGGTAGAAATGTCCGATCAGAATTTAATAAAGTGTAACTTAGCGCCTCGAAAGTCAAGGAAGAAAAGTGACTTTTTGCCCTCCTCCCTCCTCTGTCAATTTCGCTTTTCTAGGATTTCGATTATTAAGACAGTACTTATACCATTCAGAGGTAAACATAAATGTGTCGAAGTGCCGCTGCAATTGCCACATCTGAAAGAAATTTGAATTTATGAATTGAGTCCGGCCAGACTGGATATGTTCCGATAGTTCCCACTCCTAGGAAAGGCGCTAGTTGGGAGTACTGGCGTATACCAATCTCACCTATCAAAAAAAAAGGTTAGAACCGCTTGTGTCCATCGAGCATACGCTCGAACTATCATCGACTGATTGATGACAGTGCAATCTAGGAACACGTTAGTTCGAAAATTATCATTGCACTTCTGGAGGCCATTCGAGGACAAACCAGTGTTCATTGGTCTCCTTGGTCATGACAATGAATTGCTGTTTTCAGAAAGCACTTCGATCTTCTCTGAAGGTGTTCGTCAAAGGGCAGAACATTAAAAAAGCGGTATCCCATTACACAAAAGTGCACTGCCCTTTTATGATAAGAAAAATGGTCCTTAGAGAAGATCCTGAAGCGACCGAACGATCAAATTAATAGAAGGAATGTTCCAATGTTCACGCGAAGAAATGCCGTGATTTTTGTGCACTAATAAAGGCATGAACCTTCTGTCACGGGACATGCAAAGCACCAGACAGAATATCTTTGAACGATTTACGAAACGACAAGAACCTCATCGCAACATCCGCGTAAGTGAGAAGCTTTTGCAACGGAAAAAGGAGCCTCTCCAGCACATCCTGTAGACTATAGTTAGCCAATAATGCTCCCCCATCTCAACGGCCGTAGTTGTTTAGTAGCAGACTAGATTGAGAGGCTCGATGTTTTGAAGGCAGTGGGCATGATAATTTGGTTCCTGTGGAAAATGGGAGCACGGGCAGGAATATACAACAGCAAAACAAAAACGGGACGAAAAGGTTGAAAACGTCCAAAATAGTTCCTAAAACGCTGCAATCAAGAAGTGTACGCTACGCCTGATATAACCTCGTCATCCGGGCAGTTGATTAGGGCGGTCGTCAACGGGCCGCAGCGCGTGCCAGGAACTATTTGCTTTTTCCAGGCTAATTTAGTCATTTCCACCTTGTGAAGATAAGGAGCTGCTAATCTGGGAAAAAGTAGCCAAAACAGTGAAAAGTTGGAAAAAATGACTAAATTAGCCTGGAAAAAGCAAATAGTTCCTGGCACGCGCTGCGGCCCGTTGACGACCGCCCTAATCAACTGCCCGGATGACGAGGGTAAGTGCTCGAAGACCAATGTAAAAAAATCGCGGGGACTGCACGGCAAATAAGGAAACATTATGCCAAGCGGTAGCAGACTTCACATCAATAAGAACAGGGGTTCTTAGCAGTAGCAGGGACACACTCGTGACACTTTTACGAAGTGGCTGTCGTAGATTTGTAGGAATCAAGTGAAAAAAGAAAAAGAGTGAAAGAAGTCTAAAAATGCAAAACGAGCTCTACTTACATGAAAACCCTTGCACTTCGCCAAAGAAAGATATTTTCTTAACAGCAGAACTGAGACTCTTCAACTAGGATCCTGAAGAGAAGAGAAGAACGATATTCACCCGCATATTGTGGTTGAAAACAGCTGGTCCGAATTGATTACTGATCGGTGCAGCCGCCTGTGGGCGTCTCGGTGTCGTGGGAGTATGAGTAGGCATGTTAGGCCCTGCTAAAATGCTTCGAGACCGCTTTCCCTTGAAAAGCGTACCATGTAAGGCTTGCTCAGTATCGCGGTATTCTTTGGTGATAGGTTATTCATCTTACAGGACCAGGAGATTTATCGTGTCCTCTGCCTTCAAATATGGGCTGGATCCCCTGAGCCATGGTGTTGACCAAGTGAAATTCAAGTACCGTACTCAGACGAGCCAGGGTGAACTCGCTTCTCCTATTCACGAAAGAATTCAGCCGACACTAGCAATAAAGAAACGCTTCTCAGGACAACACCAGAAAGATTACTCAATTAAATGATTAGAGCTCCTGCGGTCATGAAGCAAAGTCGAGCGTGACATATTTCGGGGATGCTGTCCCAGACTACAAAAAGAGGAAAGCCAACTCCCATGAGAACTTCCTGCATTCCCCTGAAATGTGATCGCATGATACCTGTTCGTTAAGTTCAAGGACAAACACTGCCAAGATCATTACACGCGCATGATCTAATCGACGAGTGGCATTCGCAGAGAAATCATCCGCATTCCTCCATTCCTGAATACCGTGTCGATTAGCAAATTTGAAAACTTGGATTGCATCGGAATGGACTACCCATCTTCGTCAATGAGAGCTTAAGAAATTTTCGAGCAGGAAGTCTCTCACAGCTCCTTCACGACGCTGGTAACAATCGCTCGCCTCCACGAATCGTGCTCAGTGCCTTTAAGATAGTGTAGATGTTATAGAAGCGCATGAGCCTGCCCTCAGGTTCGAGTTCCTATAAATCAGACGGGGAACAAGCTGGGGGACCACAACAGAGGTCGGCTCGAAATTTGTTTATTAGTTGGTTTTATTCCCGTTTCGCGCCTCCTGCTCTATTTCTTGAGTCGGTAAAGATACATGGTACGCTCAAACACATTGAGAGACTATCAGCCCCCCAGCTGTCGATGTGTCGTGGTCCCCCCGCCCAAAACTGCACGGGGTCAGAGTACGGGGCCGTGGGAAAGTCGTAATTCCTTGCTACACCGCCCTCGCACTCACGTTTATACTAACACCGTCCGCGCGGCGCGGTCGCGTGCAGCTCTCTTGGCTTTTTGCCAAGTCCTGTAATTGCGCTTTGGAATACAAGTACAACGCAATTTCTTTATGCGGATAACATTCTGCAAATAAGAACCGAAGATGATGACGAGGGCTAGAACTCAAGAGCAACTGTGCTGCTTCTGCAATATCCCTCAGAGGCCGCGCATTCCCACAGAACATGACAATAAAAACGGCCTAAGCGTCCCACTCGTTAGTTTGAAGTATTTCTATAGCTTTAGAGCCGGATTCGAGCCGGATCGCAGAAATGCACACGCGATTTTAATTAATTTGCGTTTCCTTAGTTTTTTCAATTTTGTTTTATTTACATCTACATTCGTTGTTCTTCATTTCTAGCCTTTGTCATCTTCATCACCTTCTATTCGGACTTTGAAGCATGAGCAATACCTCAAATGTTAGGAAATTGCGTTTTGCTTGTATTGTCATGTTTTATTGTCATGTTGTCCGTTTTTATTGTCATGTTCTGTGGGAATGCGCGGCCTCTGAGGAATGTTGCAGAAGCAGCACAGTTGCTCTTGAGTTCTAGCCCTCGTCATCATCTTCGGTTCTTATTTTGCAGCACCTAAAATGTTATCCGCATAAAGAAATTGCGTTGTACTTGTATTCCAAAGCGCAATTACAGGACTTGGCAAAAAGCCAAGAGAGCTGCACGCGACCGCGCCGCGCGGACGGTGTTAGTATAAACGTGAGGCGAAACGGTGTAGCAAGGAATTACGACTTTCCCACGGCCCCGTACTCTGACCCCGTGCAGTTTTGGGCGGGGGACCACGACACATCGACAGCTGGGGGGCTGATAGTCTCATACACCCTCAATGTGTTTGAGCGTACCATGTGTCTTTAAAGGCAATGGGCTCGATTGCTGCTGCCAACGTCAGTGGTTGAAGGGCTGCGAGAAACAGTTCAGCCACCCATTTGGCCCTTCTACCAATGGCGGGAGCTGTCCGCCCCTAGCCATCATGCCAACTGCTTTAGAGATATAATTCAACCACACCTGACAGAAGATTGGAAAGGACTTTCTCAGATTGACAGAGCTTGGTGTCCTAATTCGGAGAATGTTCCCACTGGCAATGCTTGTCTTCGAACTCAGCGTTCCTACGATAGTCGCAATTTAGCTGCAGAAATCTTATTTCGTCATAGTTCCATATTTTGTAGAACTCTTCAGGACGACTGGCCCGGCACTGACTGTGAGAGCACCACGACGTCGTGTTGAAAACTGGTGGTGATCTTCGTTTTATGATAGGAGGACAAAACAAACGCCGAAAGACCGAACGTTGATGATGCGGAAATAATCGTTCTGACAGTCTAAAATCATAGCGCAATGATGTATTTCGCGATGCCGCACTACAGACCTCCAAAGAACAATTTTAGATATAGTTTGGGGCAATCAGCAGAGGAGAAAGGGATGCCGCCGCCTCCGGCTACTTTGATCTACCTATGGTGACAGGCTAGTAATCAACTGAGGAAAAAACAAGCAGTGGGTAAAAACCACAAGTGAAGTCTGTCCATTTCTCTTAAGACAGACCGATTGATTGCGATTATACCAATTGTACAAGCGATGGATCACAGACTTCTTAAGCAAATGACGGAGTCGCAAAAACTAATTAGAAGCAAAGGAAAGGAAACATTGGGAAAGGAATACACTCCAGAGCACAGATGATCCGTTTCGCTCGGTCGCAGACGAATCATCATTGTCTAGCCAACCCCCGAGCTCATCAGTGCGACAGGTTGACGACATGAGGACATGGACTACATAGGGGAAGGTGTGAGAAATAGGATAAAACGAGAGAGATGTAAAAGTAAAGGGGTATACATGCAAAGTTCATGCATATCAAGATGATGGCGAATTATACATAATAATGAAAGAGTGATATAACACGATATGAGTAGTAAATACGTGTAGGAGGAAGGAAAATTGGATTGTTAATAGGTTAAACCTACTGAAAGATGTTGAGTATCAACCAATGTCCAAGCGGATTACAAAAATCAAATCAATTAAAAGTGTAGCGGAAGGAGGAGAATTAGTGTTGAGCACCGCTGCAAATGAGAATACCTGTGACTAGTCTATTTATCTTTCTATAGTTATTTGCGATTGAGTATTTGTAACTTATAAATTTATTTTTGTAAATACATTTCACAATGCTAGTAATAATAAAATCTTCTTCGTAGCCATTTTTCAAAAGAGTGTGACCATATCCGTTATTTTGCTGACGAAAACGTTGAAGAACGAACAAGTGTTCGCTAACCTCAAAGTTTCCGTATATATAACAGAGGATTTGTTAATAAGGGAAATGTTTGTGTCACTATACGGAAATCTGATTACATTGAAGCTAAAATCATCCGTTTTATTATACAGCTTGGTACTAATTTTACCGTTAGTAATATTAATTGTTAAATCTAAATAATTGCTAGAAACTTCACTATTATGAGTTTTTTCAATTGAAGGGTATTTTGATAAACTTGAGAAAGTTGTTCATCCACATCATCATCAGTTTGGTTATGCACAACAAGCAAATCATCCATATATCTATATGGAATGAACAGCTTACTTTTATTAAACTTTTTAGATTTAGCATAGTCATACTCCATGACAGAAAGCGTAAGATCTGCCAGTAGTGGACTGAAATTGCCACCTTGTGGGACACCTTTAGTCTGCTTGAACGTATTATTAGCAAAAAGACAAAAACTGTTACGTAAAAGATAGTCAATAAAGTAAACTAAATCGCTGGATTTGTAATATCTGTAGTTGTTCTTAAATTCTTTACCATCTGTATAGAAAACATGGTAACCATTAGTGGCAATAAAGGATCTGTTGGCATTTTTGAAGCAAATGTTAAGAAGTTCTTGCATTTTCTTTATAATAAGATCATGTTCTAAATTTGTGAACATGTCCGTGAAATAGTGTAAATTCTGAGATTGTCGAACGTGATGTTGTGTAGTTCGTTGACTTATATTAATATTACTTATAGACCAGTATGTCTTGATAGTCCTGTTGCGATTCTGTATTACTTTGGCGTAGTTAATAAAGTGATTTTTGAGATGTGTGAAGACTATGCGTAATTCCTGGGCCAAAGGCTTAACACTACTGCTATGTGCACCTGTGATGTATCTGAATTTAACTGGATTCTTATGTAGCTTTGGTAAGGCATATATAGTAGGTATTTCTGCATCAATGGATATATTGATATTATTCTTTACACAAAGGAATTGTGCTTCAATATTAAAGAATACTTGTTCGTATGAGGCATTAATTCATATGTGTTATTACTGTTTCCATAGACAAATGTGTGGTTGGCAGCATCATAAGAAATGCCCATTTCATGCATTATGTTTAACACGTTGGCGACATTGCGTCCCACTGCTGGGACGCACCTTTTTTGCCGCGTGGGACATTGCGTCCCACTGCTGGGATGCGGCATGGGTAAAAAACCAATTTGAAGACGTTTCGAATTTTCAACAGCTGCATATTGTCCATGAAGGCATTGTAGAATATACAGTAGCTGTAAACCGTGCAGTTGTGTCATTGAGAGTATTTTACCGAGGAGACAAACGAAAGTGATTTCCTCAGGAAAAAAGGTAATTAACTGAAGCTCCACATGCAGATAGCTACCGTGATAAGGTAACTTTCAACAATAGCAGATCTGAATCGAATCCAATTTACCACCTCTGGCGCGAAAATATTCCTTTTTTGACCTTGTTCCCACGCTCCACGTGAATGAGGCGGGAGTATTCCATGAAATTTCAGGGTTTATCTTGAAAGTAAACAAGAATAGCGAAGCCTTACTAGCTTCTGCAATGAATTCTGACCATTCTTCAATTTTTTTGGCGTATAAACGCCCTAGCATTTATGCGCATTCTTCGAAAATAGGGAAAAACTGCTTTGTCCCACGCGGCAGACACGCGAAAAGGCGCCTTGTCGCCACTGTGTTAAAAGGTAGAACTTCTTGCAGATGATGCCATAGTTATTATTTGCTTTGTCAAGAGGACAGAACACGTATTTTTCTTGATATTGTTTGATTAAGTTGTAAGGTATGTGTTCTCCTATATTTTCAATATTAGCCTTTGTCAGTAGAGGTTTTACTTTGTCATGGTAACATGAACGAAAATGTTTCTGTAATAGATTAACCTTGTGATTGCTAGCTTTGTATTTAATTTAAAATAATTTATAACTTGATGAGTGTATCTTCAAACACCATTTTAACTTCTTGTCTTGTTATGCCAGTGTCTGATCTACAGGGGGGGGGGCAAAAAAAGTCACTTTGCCTCATTGACTTTCGAGGCGCTATAAATTACACTTTATCAAATTCTGATCGGACATTTTTACTACCATATTGAAGAGCATATTAAGTACTATCACGACACTCCGCCACAGCCTTCTGGACGAACGCCATCGAGAGATTCTGGCACGCGACCGCGATGTGGTACCTGAGATCAGCGAGGTAGTCGATTTCTCCGCCACCGTAGACCACCCTCTTGAACTCCGCCCGAACTAGGTAATTGAGTGGGTTCAGGTCAGGGGACATACTTCAATATTACATCTTCTTCAGGTACGAAACGCCCTTCCATTCGAAGTAGGCGGGAGTTTTTCCAAAACCCTTCGATTCCATGTGGTGGCACCCAAACCTGTAGCAGCACAAGGTCTCCAAGAAGGTACGGGCGACCACATGTAGGGAGGATATTCTTCTCGAGTTACTTGATGTAACCGCCAGCGCTCACCTTCAGTCGGGGTCTACAAAGAAAATATCGGTCTTCCCCTTTCCAGGTACCCCGGTCCATACCATCAACTCGCGCCTCGGCGAATACGGTGAAGATGATGTCCTAGACCGTAGCGACGTTGACGAAGCTGCTCGATGTGGGAGGTCTTGCAGATCAAGAGTACTGACCTCCAGGTAGCTATCTGTGGATG
>MU914510.1:11851-23019 GCA_036418165.1 Cooperia oncophora
GGCAGCGCGACTGGAGATGACTTCATATTTTGGTGTACATGAAGGTGATGGGCGAGGGCCAGCTCCTGCTTATCGAGGAACATCTTGGGTATCTTCCGCCCTGGTACTCGTATCCACGTCTTCTCTCTGGGCAGCGAAAACTTTGCTGATATGTGACTCGGTCGAAGTGACTTTTTTTGCCCCCCCCCCCTGTAGAGTGCTAGCAGGGTGCTATATATGTAGAGAGGAAAAAGACGAAAAAAAAAAACAAGGAAAGACCAATATTTTCTTCGTGGACCCCGGACTGAAGGTGAGCGCTGGCGGTTACATCGAGCAACTCGTGAAGAATATCCTCCTCACATGTCGTCGCCCGTACCTTCTTGGAAACTTTGTACTGCTACAGCATTGGGTGCCACCACATGGAATCGAAGGGCGTTGGAGAAACTCTCGCCTACTTGGAATGGAAGGGGGCTGAGTACCTAAAGAAGATGGAATATCCAAGTAGGTCACCTGACCTGAATCCCCTCAATTACCCGGTTCGGGCGGAGTTCAATAGGGTGGTCTACGGTGGCGGAGAAATCGACGCTGATCTCAGGCACCACATCGCGGTCGCGTGCCAGAATCTCTCGATGGCGCTCGTCCAGAAGGCTGTGGCGGAGTAAAATGTCCGATCAGAATTTAATAAAGTGTAACTTATAGCGCCTCGAAAGTCAATGAAGAAAAGTGACTTTTTTTGCCCCCCCCCCCCCCCCTGTAGACCGAGTACCAAATTATCGTGTCTTATGCCTGTGGAGAAGTCCTCTGGCAAAAGGGGTCTACCGCGATGTAAAATGCTTTCTCCAAGAAATTGGACTACTCTCACCTCGGTTTAGGCAAAAATCTTCGTCCCCAGCACGTACCTTTTTAGTTCTGCACTTTCAAATGCCCTTCCACGGTCTGCCGACTTCCACCCATCGCGCTTTGTCCATATCCCCATTGAGTACTATGTGCGCTCAGAATCACCCAACAGGAGAGTGAGGACCATCTTTCAGTAGCGAAGGCGATGGAAGGATTTCTTTTGCTGTTTGCAATTATAGCCGTTTGGTATGCTAATAGATATGTATTTCATACCATAGCCGCTCTGCACTGAGTTCACCTTTCCATAGCAAAATAGTGGATTTTTTTCTCGCCCGGATTACACCGCTGCCAGGGGAGGGTAGCTCGTATTCAGGGAATCTCATCTCACAATCTCAGCAACATAGTCATAGGATCAAAGGCAAATTTCGTGAGAAACCGTAGAAAACGTCGCCGGTTTGAAAAATTTTGGTGATTCATCTGTCAAAAATAAGAGAACAAAGAAAACCATCTGAGACGCCCTCACGCAAGTCCTTCCAGTTTCGAGCGAGAGGCAAAGATTCTATGGGGTTTCGCAGGGGAGTGTTAACAGGAACAGCGAGAAAGAGCTTATAAACGAGCGAAATGGCAGCATTAACGCGGGTGGGGTAACTGGCGCTCAGGTAGGCCTGCCTACCTGAGCAAAACTGGGCCTTCACGTCCCTTTCTTGCAACTTCATGACGCGGGCCTGGTACAGTGTTATTCACTAATTTGGGGAAAAGTCCTGGAACACTTTGGCCAAATAAAAACCAAATTTTCCTTCACTAAACGGCATCCCATTCTAGGCAATCATTGATAACTGGGACGAGTGGCCACCTTTCGCACAGCTTTTCGATTCTATTCTTGTAGAACTGCGGCAACTACTATAGAAGAAACAGTTGGACCTTATTTTCGAGTGCGCTTCACTTTTCGAAATTTTTGCAGTCTAAAAGATGCAGATGGGACCAAAAAAGTACCATCATCGCCACATGCGATCTTCACGTTGCCGAGGACTAGAGGTAATTTAAGTGTTTCTAAGAAAATCGAGCATGACATCAACCATGTTTTGATGTTGATTAAGGTAGGCTGTGGACGTCACAGCTGTGCTTATAGCCAGCAACATCGCTTTGAAGTTCCGCTTATATAGAAAGAGATTTTTCTCCCATGCACATCTGCTTTTGGCTAAGAAAGCGACCTTTCTCCTTGAGAGTCCCTATGAAGGTTATGTGTACGGTTTACGCAGGGAACCCTGTTTATGTTACCAACCCAATTCACAAAAATTCCATCCAGTTTGTAGAAAACTCAGTCGAACTCACTCTCTCAAAGGGCTTTGTCAGACAGCTGCAGCTCACATGTCGCTTTCACAGAAAATTTCCCCGATAACAGGGATTGCTGAGAAGTATGGTAGCTGTCGCTTAGGTGCAGCCCAGAGGTGTTGCACTGCTGATGGCTGCGTTCGGCTCCACCCCCGGTGGTTGAGTAAGCGTATGTTCTGGTGGCCCACCTACGTTGCCTGCATCGAATTAAATAACTCCAGCTTGCAAGCGCTGATACAAGGGAGACACTGTGGTATGGCGAGCGTCTTCTTGAACACGACGCAGGCGTTAGCTCGCTCTATTACGAAAATGGCCCTACAGGAACTCATGATGTAGGAAGGGTCAGAAAGCACCTTAACCTTTGGGAGACTTTCAAGCTCTGAAAGCTTCCTTAAAGCCATAACGAACGGAAAACCTCAGAGAACACTCTTCAGTAATCGGGGATAGGAACATTCCACTCTTCAGTAATCGGGGATAGGAACATTCATAAGATGCTGTGATTTTTTTTTCCTAGAACAACTTTTTTAAAGGGCTGTAGGAGACTCTTAATATTACTGCCCACACTAGCTTTACTCACGCCGGGATTTGATTGCTATAAGAAGTTGGTAGTGGACCTCCAGGAAGGAAAACGTGGCCGCTCCTTCCCATTGTCAGATGTAAACGCCTTTTAGACGAAGGCTCCATGAGCTCATTTCCTGTTTTGGGGTGAACGTGAAAGCGAAGTATTCCCGATGACTGTTTCACTGCACGGAAATTGAAAGATTTTCGCCATTTTTTAAGGACTTAGGTTACTCTTTAACATTTACGGAGTTCACCAGTCAAATGTTGCCGCATACGCCAAGGCATTCTACCTCATGTTCATTCTGTTCTTTATCCTTTCACCATTTCTTTGGACTTCAAGTCATTTGTCAAGGTCTTCGGAGTCAAGTGTCATATTGCCTCTTTAATACACCGTTCGTGATTGTATGTCGTAAGTATTGGGGTCCAAATATAAAACTGCTCGTTGGTCAGAGTCAAGCGTATGCCAAGGAATCCGCAACGTGGGGTTAACTCTGCAACCGGGAGATAGACGGGTCGTAATTGCGTATTTTGTGCAGCTTATGGCGGTGACTCCAGAAAAATAGGTTGGTTCTGCTGAAAGAAGGAATCGCTGTTTGTACCTAATGACATTCAGGGAATCGGACACAAGGCTGATCGAGTACTATACTATGCTACTAGTACAGTGCGTAGTACAGTATGTGGACACCCCCAATTTTGGTTCTGCTGAAAGAAGGAATCGCTGTTTGTACCTAATGACATTCAGGGAATCGGACGCAAGGCTGATCGAGTACTATACTATGCTACTAGTACAGTGCGTAACAAAAGTATGTGGACACCTCAAATTTTGATTTTGCGAAGTTGCCTTTGGATTTTGCGATCTGAGACCATCACTGTTAGATTCCTCATAAGCGAAAGTATAGGAATGCACTACTTCTGAATACATTGTGAACCACTGTTCAATTATTTATTGTTTTGAAAAAATTTCTTAATAACAAAAGTATGTGGACACCTGAGAAAGTTCAAAGTTTGACTCCAAATCTGCAACCCATATCTATCGTCTCTGCTCCCCATTAATCTGCACTCATGCCTCTTGTGGCAGTACTCTCTCCGAGGACGAACAATCTCAGATTCGAGCTCTCAGTGCTGCTTTTTTTACCTGCTTGGACACTCAAATAGAGAAATTGCAAGACAGCTCGGACGTTCGGCGACGTGCGTTGGTAAATACCTCCAGAATCCTGATGGCTACCATTCAGCACATATTTCGGGGCGTCCTCGATCTTTGTCCGTAAAAGACATCAGAAGAAATAGCGCGGGTCGCTCAAACTCGCCCCTCCCCTTTCTGTGGGAGCAGATCCATGCTGCAATTAATCTACCGGTCTCAAAAATGACGATATGGCGCTATGTTCGATCAAATGAGCATATCACACGAGAGACCATGAAGAAAGCTCCTCGCCTGACTACCCAACACCAGCGGCAGAGAGTCGAACTTGCGTGCAAACACTGCGCGACGTTCGTTGGGACAAGGTGATAAGCTTGAGAAATTTGTAAAATCAGAAAGGCAACATCCCATGCGCTTTTCATTCTTAGGTTATCTTCACCGATGAAAAAAAGTCCGATCTCGATGGTCCAGATGGATATCGGCACTACTGGAGAGACCTTCGTCGCGATCCATTGCTGTTCTCGAGGCGAAATTTCGGAGGCGGCTCTTTGATGGTGTGGGGTGGTTTTGGAACCAGCGGAAAGTTAGAGCTCGCCTTCCCATCGTGCCGTATGAACAGTCAGGAATATCAAGGAGTGCTCGAATCCAACCTCTTGCCTTTTCTGAGTGGGCCACGACCCAGGACACATGTGCTGCAGCAGGACAACGCCGCCGTGCATGTTTCAAATTCTACTATAAAATGGCTCCAACGCAATGGTATCAAAGTGATGGATTGGCCGGCATGTTCTCCTGACTGCAACCCAATCGAAAACCTGTGGGGAATTATGGTTCGACGAATTTACATGAACAATCGGCAGTACAACAGCGTGCGAGACCTCAAGGAGGCTAGTGGCTGCATGGGATTAAATCGACGAAGACACTATCACAAATGTTGTCCACAGCATGCCAGACAGAATGTTCGAAGTAATAGTGAACGCGGGAGGGAGCACCAAGTTTTAATTTCCATGATACTTTTGTTTTTTGTTAAGTGTCCACATACTTTTGTTATTAAGAAATTTTTTCAAAACAATAAATCATTGCTCAGTAGTTCACAATGTGCTCGTAGGTAGTGCATTCCTATACTTTCGCTTATGAGGAATTTAACAGTGATGGTCTCAGATCGCAATATCTAAAGGCAGTTTCGCAAAATCAAAAATTTACCGGTTGGGCCCAGGTGTACCACAATCTTTTGTTAGGCCATGCTATAACAGAAGCCGCTCAAAATAACAACGTGATAGTAAGAAAATTAAAAGCTAGCCACAGGGGGTGTTTGGACCATATGAGCTCCATACTTCACAGGTCCACATTTCTACGTCGCTGCGGTTCTGAATGGAAAATAAGTGTGGCTTCTGTGCTTCAATTCCTTTTGTCATGTCGTTGGCTCCACAAGTTGCGAAGTAACGGCCGTGTGCTGACGATTCTTTCGAATTTTGTGTGATATAAACCTCTGTCATCCAGGCAGTTTGATTAGGGCGGTCGTCCGCAGCGCGTCGCTAGAACTATTGCTTTTCCAGGCTAATTTAGTCATTTTTTCCACCTTGTGAAGATAAGGAGCTGCTAATCTGGGAAAAAGTAGCCAAAACAGTGAAAAGTTGGAAAAAATGACTAAATTAGTCTGGAAAAAGCAAATAGTTCCTGGCACGCGCTGCGGCCCGTTGACGACCGCCCTAATCAACTGCCCGGATGACGAGGGTATAATCTACAGTCCTCATCATTGCGGACCTGGGGCGTGTCAGCCAGAAGGAGTGCGCACACTGTTGAAGCCGTTCTCAGCCTTTTTGTGCAACGCGTATGCGACAAAAAGTGGTAGAAAACGAGTAATACGAAGGATATTATACAGTAATGCACTTGTTCGCTTCAAAAACTGGTGCAGAACGACTTTGCCAAACCGCGCCAAATGCAGCCGCACTGACACGCACCGGTCCGCAATGATGAGGACTGTATGAGGTGCACATAATGTAGGCCCCGTTTACACCAGCTGAAGGGAACTTTCGCAGTAGAATCCACAACGGGCGAGTTTTCGCTAGGAGAGGCACAGTGAAGTTGTTGTAGCTAATCGAAAGGGAAAACTGCCAGTTTTCGTGACCATGTGGTTTTCCATTTTCTGAACAATGGGCGCCCACGGAAAGGTCAAACCCGTGTTTGTGAGAAATTTTCCGCGTTGATTCTGATGTGAGACCGCCGTGCTCTTGCTGATGACTTTCGTATATTTCGTGTGGACCCCTTCAAGGAACGCCGAATCCTTCTTACCGCTTGGGAAGAGATCGTTTGTAGTTGTTGGTATGCAGTCTTCAAAAAAGACTGAAGTTCAGTGAAAATAGAGTGGGTCATGCAACGCTCCGCTGTCACAGTACGCGACGCAATTACAGTTATTTG
This sequence comes from Cooperia oncophora, assembly GCA_036418165.1. Taxonomy (NCBI): domain Eukaryota; kingdom Metazoa; phylum Nematoda; class Chromadorea; order Rhabditida; family Trichostrongylidae; genus Cooperia; species Cooperia oncophora. Next base: position 18,114 of record MU914510.1, read on the forward strand.
GTAGATGCATCGGTAGCCTGCAAACTTGGGAGAGGGGGGGGGGTGGAAGCATGGTCATGTGGACACTTACTCCTGTAAAGAAGTCGTATCGATTTTCCGCTTTCGTGATGCTTCACCCTGGGTAGGAGACCAGACCACGGCCGCTGGGACCCATACAGTTGCTCAAGCAATGAAGACGGTCTATCTATCGTAGAAGCGGCCAAAGTGAGGAAAGTGAAGCCAAAGTGAGGCACAGTTGATTCCCAAGCCACAGTCACTCACAAGCCACTTTCGAGTGACTAGATGAGGCACTGTGTGCAAAGGAGCTGCCATCTTAGGCTGCGTTCACACATTGCTGCGACGCCCCAAGTGACAACCGGCGTTCCGAGCCCGCGGTAGAGTCGGCGACTGGGAAAGCATCAGTCTAGCTTCTGCCAGCGTCTGCCTGCTCCAACAGCGACCGAGAGTAGAGAGTATGGAAAGTAGGAGGGTAGCAAACAGCTGGATTAGGCGTCGTGAAATTGCGGCGTGTGCAACCGCACCGTACAACTACACTACACCGTACATTAAATTGCATAATTCTGTGCTTTAGCAGTTGTGTGGTGCGTTTGCACGCCGCCTCACGATGCCTAAGCTAGCTGTTTGCTAAGCCCATACCTTCCTCATACTCTCTACTCTCGATCTTCCCTAGCCCTTGAGACGCTGGCAGGCGCTTGTGGACGCTGCCGCAAACTATAAACGCAGCCTCACATATGTATGAGGGAAGAGAATGCTATTCAACAGGTGGATGTAAAGTGTGTCTTCAAGGAGGTGCCCATGTCCATCTAAATGCGGGCACTGCTCTTGTGTCCTGAACTGAACAAGCAATGCATGACTGCCCCTTATTATTGATGACCTATCCATCGAGGCAATGTTAGCGCCCTTACATCAACCGAGTGCGATTGGCGCTAATTTTTCTTTCATTTGAATGAGCACGCTATTATCAATGGCTAGGATGCTTCTGAGATATTGAACATGCTTTTCCTTTCATTTTCGATGCGTTCTCTGTTGCGGTGCTTGATTGAATTCCTGCTCTTCCTAGTAGTCAGTAAGTGCTCATAGTCGCATTGGCGAGTTACTGCCATTCTCTCAGCACTTTCTGCTATTTTCGTGTTTTGTGCCATAAGTTTCGCTCTGGTCCGCTCGGGAACCTTAACATAAGAACTGTCCGACAGTACTTATGGTTGAAGTGCTTCTTACTTCAGTTTCATCCACTCTTTCCACTCGAATGATAGACTGGAAAAGCATCTCATTTTGCTATTTTAGCTTTTTACTTTCTTTGAAAATATTGCCATGTTCGCTACTGTCTCATAAACGAAGAAACCACCATTGAATGGACAGTGTGCCATCCCAAACCAGTTTTATCTCTATCATCTGTTCTAAAATTCCCTTCAAAACGTCTGGCAGTATTAGTGCTGTTTGACTTTAATGTATTTCGAGAAGTCTTTTATTTTTTGCATTTTTTATTTGATGTGCCGAAAAAGTTGTTAGATGGGAGATCTCATTGAAATCCGCCTCACGTTTCGGCAGGATCGTAGTGCTCATAGCCCTGAACTGGAGAAAACTCCGAATGGGAGAACCGAACTTACCAGTCCACCAACACATGCGCGGAACGCTCGTTGTTAGTTGTAGTTAGTGAGAGGTATTGTACATTCCTTATGAAGTAAGTATAGTTAGTCTCACTGTTTACATCAGTAGCTGGCACTGTTGGATGATTACTAAAGGATAAAGGATAAAGTCTTCGCCGTTGATCAATCCCTTTGTGGGATGCGGCACGCATTCTACTTCCATTCAGAATCGTAGTGGCTTATTGAATGCGATGTGGCCTATACAATGACTTGCGGGGGCCAGCTGATTACAAGTCAGTGCACTTATCCTCTCAGATAAATGTGGTACCTTACCGTCCCCAAGGGTAAAAGGCATGGTTGGCGCCCGGAATTTGAACCCAAGATCGCGCTGGTGGTGAGCGCGCCACTTTCACTACACCACCTTCGCCTCGGCATAATTATTATTCATATCTATTTCTTTTATCTTTATTACATTACTTTGTCAACTTTTACTACTGCTGTTACCTCTTTAGCACTGCTTGAGCTAAGGTAGGAGAAAACCATGAAAACAAATGGAAAGGAAAGAGGATACTCTTCCCTTCTTGCCGCGTGCAGGATGAATGAGGTTGTAGCTGCAGCAGTACGTCCCACTTTCCGGTCCAAAGTGCACGGGAACGGGGCTGGAGGGTAACGATACCCGAGTGCCGTTTCCATGTTTCCGCCTTCGACGGCGCACGACCAGCCGTGCGCCTAACCGACCGTGCAGCATCGAATACTTCTTGTTACCTTTCCATCCCCACTTCACCCCATCAAGTAACTTTAATTACCACTCTCATAACTACTAATGAACTAAAGGTTTCTGAGAAGAATCTGCAACTTTAATAAAGTAAGAAGAGCTTGTTGAAGTTTGTAGGAAGTAAGAAGTAATCGTAAAAAAAATTCATAGGTTTCAAATACTCGATATGTAGCGATCAGTGGGGTCACCGACTGACGTCGAGGCACCTTCTCCTAAAATGCGGCCCAGCTTCGCCTCGCGATCCTTCTTTCATATGTTCAGTACTCAGCTAATCGCTTATCTGTACACATGGTCAACGCTCGTTGCCCAATAGTATCATACGTCCTACACTGGGCACTACCACCGCTTAGGCAGCTTTCAGACTTCGCGACGGCAGCGCTTCCGTCGCGCGTTCGACGTGATCAATGCAGTCGAAAGCATGCGCATCGATCGCGTCGAACGCGCGACCAGCGCTGCTGTCGCGAAGTCTGAACGCTGCCCTATGGAATGGTGTAAGGATCCGCATGAGATCTGCTGCGTGGAGGGGTAGTGCGATTGGCGCTCCGCGCAAGAATGCAAAAATCGCTTTGTGGAATTTTTGAGACTCAAGCGCTTCAGTTCTGGTTGTGATACAGTGCTTGCTCTACTCGATTCAGCAGTAGTTGGTCACTAATCGTTCCAATTAAATTTTCCTTTTCTCTGTCGATAAAGCTGGATGTTTTCAGTAGATTTTTTTCTTTCGCCGGCGAAGTTCCCTAGACATGGTCTCGTTTGATTACTAGTAATCCATTCGTACATTTTATTGCAATATCGCTATGGAGACGAAAAAACCGTCACGTCAGAAGGAACAGACCAACAAAGAAAGAGATTTCATTCTAGATTAGCTCCACTTGATTTGATTATTGAGATAGCGCCATGACAAGGAGGCGTTTTGCACTTGTGCTGATTATCGTATGCCAGGCTAGTCGAACTTTATACTTATACATATACGCTGCTATGCACCGAATAGGTACAGAAGTACGGTAACGTCCAACTGCGGCCTTTGCGTAGAGTAACCTCCAATCTTGTTCCGCAAGTACCATTATGAGTCAGATACATGACGCATCCCGAAAAAAAAACTGATTAAAGGCGAAGCCCGCGATCATATGCCATCACAGATAGTGATTTAGGTTTCATATAGACGACAAGGTTCCGAGTAGCTCGATAGTGAAGAATAAATAAACAAATAAATAAATAAATGCTTTTCTCGTATTGCATCTTCGTTTTTTTACTGAAAGGCGGGCCTTGAAGGGGTAGTCTGGAGGCGGAGTCACTGGAGGAAAGGAGGCATTGCCTAACCGGTATTGCTCTATTGCGCCACCCCTTTACAATTTTTTGCAACGAACCCGGTACAAAGGTTACTCGTTGACCGAACCACCCTCCCGGCGCCATATTTTCAATTTCAATACCTGATAGCGGACCGTGCCTTCAATGAGCATTTGATTCGGATCTCCAGGCGTGTTTCCATAGTCAGTGCTACCTCTACGATATCAGAACTTAGTGAAAATTTGTCCGTAGGGACCACTCTGAACACTGTTAACTATGCCACTGATTGCACCTTAGCGTCACCTTTTTTCCGAACAAATTCGACAATACTTTCATATTTGAGGTAGTCAAATGTCACACACTTTTATTGCTTTCGTTGGACAATAATGTAATGTTCATATTGATAGTGTAATCAATGCAACATTCGCAAAAAAAACTGAGACTTTCATGAAGCAAATAACTGAGTGGCGCTTTTCTGTCTCATTTTCGAATCGAACCGTCTGTCTTTTATTTATTCTCATGTAGTAGAATGCGTGAAATCGTCTGAGTTCTGCGACATTCCAAGTTTCTTATTGAGCTCTGGGGAGGTCACAGGTCTTGGCGCGCCTTTTATGAGCGGCTTGTTTCATGACGTAGGGGACCATGCTTGGAATAGGCTTGATTTTTGCTATGCTTCTCCGGGGACGCTAAAAAAGGAATGAAACATTTGCCCCTACCCCTCCGCTCGACAGCAATTTTTGGGTGAAAGTAGGGAAATTTCCGGGAAATTCCGGAAAAAGTGGTAGGAAGTTGGGAAAATCTAAGTAAGTAGCAGGAAGGATAGGGGAGGGGGGGGTGAATATTTATTTTTCTCTGTATATTTTTTATCTATTTTTTTCGAAAGCGTTTTCACTAGAAGTGAATGCCACCTAGCCCTCTGCAGCAAGCAAAGAAAACTCCCCTCAGGTATACCTATTTACCCCCCCCCTCTCGCTCAACAGCTCGATGAGGAGGGAACCAGGGGGAGGGTGGTCGTACCATCCTCCCTAAAAGGGAGAGGCGTTCGAACTCGACCAAAATCTCCAACCAGTGACGTGCCCTGAACACAACACAACGAGCATAAATGTCATAGAGATGCTGCTACTGCGTGGCCGTCGCACGTCACGCAGTAGCAGTACCTTTATTGACATTTATACCATGCACAGTTGGTGTTTCTGAGGCAGGTCAAGCACTCGCTGAGGGGTCCTTAACGGAAGAGTCGTATTTTCCCGCTGAGAAGGGG
>MU914513.1:4396-25256 GCA_036418165.1 Cooperia oncophora
CCAGCAACCTCATCTGGCAGAAGTAGGTGAAAGTGGCGAAGCCCCATTTTAAAAGTTAATTGGTAGAAATATCATGCCCAGCGGAGTACGACATGATCGTATCGGTGAAGGTGTTTAGCAGCTAATTAGTGACTACCTGGTTCAGGTAGCTACTACCTTACACATGACTGTAGCAGATCATCCCGAAAAAATATGTAAAGAGTAAGCAAAAGGGGAGACTGGTTTGTAACTTACCTCGAATACCAGACGTCCGAGTGGCTCATCGTCTGCCGTGATATCCATGAACACTCGCACAGGCTTCGCAACCATCTGAAAAGCGCTTGAATATTTAGACTTCTGAACGATTGAATTGGAAATTGAAAATGGAAAATTAAATTGAATTGAAAATGGACAGAAAACTGTTCTAGAGACTCCTTGCACAACACAGCTGAACAGCACACCAAGGCTGAGGCAAGTGAAGGTCGCCCAGCAAAGAGACCATATTGGCTGCAATCGAAAGGCTATCCCTTCACAGATGGACCCAATCAAGCGCGATTCTCGATAGAGCGCTGACCTCCCGCGCTTAGAATTCTTGGAAAATAAGTTCACAGAAGGAATCATAGAGAAATTCTGGCAAACATTGGCGATTTTGGTGACCATGACATCAACCAAGAACTGGGACGGCACATCACCCATCGAGCGTGGCGACGTTGTTGAAACGCCTGAACGATTTGAGTCTCAGTCATGCAGCCGCTCCATTAGTTGAGGAGACTGATGCTGATTTTCCCCGCGATTTGTCGCCCTTTAAGATTCTTTAATTTTAATGTAGCATCAGTCTCTAGAAACACAGACCCCCATAGCCATTAGCGTTCGCCGATCATTACTATTAGATATTGTTTGATAATATATAATAGTAATGCATAATTATATATAGTAGTATTCAATATTTGTGCGGAGACCTCGCTGAAATCAAGCCACACTTTTTCCTCACTTCTAGAGGGTTAAAAATAAAACACATCTCATCAAATTGGTCAAAAATCGCAATGAGTTATCGGATTAGGCTGCACCCAGGAGTCTGGCTGTATGATCTTTCTGGGATGGATTCATTTCATTCTCCATCCGTGCCCACCATTTTCGACCTTGGTCGTTGCCACTTTGGAAATCTTGACATTCTTTTTTTGGTTTGCCCATGTTTCGGGCTGAGAAGGTACACCAAAGTATATACCGCAGCGCATGGTCTATCCTTTAACGCTACGATGTCCTCATTTTGTTGAAATGCCAACATTAAAAAATCTAGCTCAGTGGTGGTACGCATTACAAGAGCTCAAATGGTGAACAGTTCGTGAAACATTGAAACTCCTGTCTCGGGTTGCCCAACCTTCCAGCACTTGTGGGTGGAGTAGTTTATGCCAGGGTTGCTGGGTGTATAAAAGCACTGACTATAGGTTGCTGGCGCTGCAGGCCAATCTGTATAAACCCCCTCTCGTTCAAAAGTGCAACTGACGGTTCTGGTGTGGGAGTAAAATACACGGCGGGAGTGAGATATTTTGGTGGTATGGCGGTAATGTACAGCCAACCCGCGCCTTCTCTGCCCCCACTTCGAGGTACGGCCTTGGTCATAAAAAAACTCGAACAGCCACATTCTTACCAGTCTCACCTGTAAATTCTCAGGGAAAATGTAGGAAGATGAAAGACTGTGGAAAGATTACATTGAAAGCGAAAAATACACTTTTTGCATTATCTTATCACACATTACCACATTACATACTCCCTGCCCCTGGGCCCCCCTCCAGCAAACTAAAGCACTCCCAGACGTCCGTATAGCTTCTGTTAAGCTTATTCATGCTAATAGTCGGACAAAGATATCATAAAGATGATGAGAAAGGTGAGTACAGTAATAGCGTGATTCTCGAATGGTGACTACAATTGCACATGCGTTGAAAACGTGCTGTTTTCGTTGTATCGTTTTTTTCTGCCCCCTCAGGAACAATGAGCAACACATTGAAAAACAACATTGTCATTCTGTGTGTTGATGAGCGGATCGTGTTTGAGCAGCTTTTGTAGCTAACCGAATAAAAGCGCTGTCTACGGAAATGATGCCAAGCAGCGCTCCAGACAATGCGATTCCTTATTTCGTCCCTGATCGTAGCATCAGCTCTGATTACTGTTTACGGAGAACAGGTCAGCAATAGATTTTGCTTTTTTTTCTTCTCAATTTGGGTCGTCAAGAGGACGGTGAGTAACCCACAGGTTTTCTGAGTGTGATTTGGAGCAAGTGCCATTAATACTACAGATCCACCACTCCACTAATTGATACTTGCATTATTGCCTGCTCGCTCTCGATTAGCTATGGAGTAGGAGCTGATATCGGCTGTCGGTCCATACTTGTCGTTCTCAAATGGCCGTGCAGTCTTTGCGCACGGTCTACCGCTTCGTGTAATCATCCAGCATCATCTGGAAAAAACTCCACTGAATAGGCGCTGACTACGCTGACCTTGTGGTGAAGGTTTTTTAAAAGCCAAGCTACAAGCCCCTACCCCCATAGTCTGCCCCTACACTGTCGATGCTCTTCTTTCTTCTCTTCTCTTCTTTGCAAAAAGCTTGTCACACAACATGCCAGCGATACAAGAAAATCTCGGACAGTCAAAGCGACCCGGAATTTCAAATTAAACAGCATTTTTTTTCAAAACTTTGTCTCGACTACTGCATAAGGCCGAAAGCTCACTTACGACACGCTGAAATTCACAAAAATACATGATGCATTCCGTCTAACTAGAGGCAGTATTGACAAGTAATACAGCTTTGTAGAGACTGATTGTTGAGTTTCCCCTCGTTCTGGGCACTGATCTTGTGAATTCTGTTAAAACCACGTGACCCGCGTCGATAACGGTCAGAGGAAAGTTGGACCGGCGTTGGGACAAGATCCAATGTCATTGGATAGGTTCTACCTGCGGCTCTGAAGGTTGCTTTTGCTCACTACCCAATCGGAGTACCGCCACATGCACATGCGCATGCGGACCGCGCATCGTTCCTTCTTCCTACTAATGGCTTAATTTAATTTATGATGGCATCAAGACCATTCATAACCCATTGCCTTTGAATCAAGTATATTTATTCGAGAAGACGCATATTCTTACTCTACTAGCCTAGTCACACCTAGCTCAAGTATCTCGGGAACCTTCGAATGTTTAGGTGCCTTCCTCACAGATCGCAGATGGGGATCGCTCTCCTGCCGCCGAGAAAACAGTCCTCGATATACCACAGGTGAGAAAATTAAGATAGAAAGCAGAGCAGTGACTGGTTGCAACAAGACTCATGTCTGCACAACCTTAATCTTGTGAAGGTGTCTGTTGAGCTCCACGACCGGCATTGTGGGGAAAACCAGCTAGAATGAGCGAGCTCAAGCACTCTGATAAGCGACGGAAGAGGCATTATAAGGGGGATGATGTAGCCGGCATCTCAGCGGCACAGTTTACCCAAGGGTGCACTGCTGCCGCGCGTTAACCCTCTCTATGTCCTCAACTGGTAGCTAGGAATTTTATTTATTTAACTTTTTATTGTAGCCACCCCTTGGATGTCATGGAAGCCTGTACCGTCTACTTGCTGCGCGCTAGTTGACGTGCAACCCTCTGTGACATTTTCACGTCCGAATGGCAGTTAATATGCTGTCCAAAGTGCCAGGCGCCGAGATGACACTATGACGCTGAGTCGTGGATCTCCTAACCGAGACCACTGAAGCAGAATCAAGTTATTTTCCAAATTCAGCGGAAGATTTCAAATTTTTCAGACTGGAAGAAATTCGCAAATACTGTCACAAGTTAGTGGAGGTCCACTCGGCATCCAGAAACTCGTGGTAAGTATCCTGAACTGATTCGGTATTCAAAGCTCGTTGTGCGCATATGATAAGAGGTTGAACCGTGGATCGCTACCCTTCTGCCCTAACTTTACGAAACTTTTAACCTTATTCCACACTGTATCCACTTGACCACAGTTCAACAGTAGTCGATTTTTTTAGTTGAGGAATGGAGAGCAAGTAGTACTGAGGCTATGTAACATTTCTTCATTTCCTTGCCGCGTTCCCTCCCCCGAGCAAAGTTGCTCCGCATGGAGTTTGATTTCGTAGTGGTGACTGGGGGCAAAAGAACAGAAAACAATTACGCCTCAGCTATCCTTTCTCTTGACTTGACGGCATCAATAGGTTCAAAATAATTGTGGTGACGAAGAAGGGCGTGCCGTGGGAGTGAGAAGCTCCGCTGTTCAGGCTTCCGTGCACATAGCATAGCTCCTATACACCTGTCCACGGGTTTCTGTGAACAGATGTATAGGAGCTATGCTATGAGATATGCTCTAATCAACACCTACCTTCCACTTTGGCATGAAGGCAAACCTCGCGAGGATCTGACAGTGAAAAAAAAACCGAGAAACGCGGTGTAAAAGTGAACTCGTGGCTGGAAATAGTCTTTCATTTCCGGTGGGCGGGACGACTAGAGAGGCGTCAGAACCGCCACTTGTGAGGATCGTAGGCCTTCGTTACTTATTAAGCCGCGAGAAAGGGACAATTACTGAGGATCAGACCATCCACGACAACAAATTTTTTCCTTTCTTCCTTGTACGGGCTCCTGAACCAAATCTTCCACCGTGTATTTCGAGAACACCCTTACACACAACTATGGTCCGGCGCAGGTCAAATTTGAGCAGCGCACTTTCCTCTTATGACGTCTGATTTGAAAAACCGGCGCCGATTTTCACCACTCGGGCTTCTTTTCAATTTCTCGAGAACTTCTTCTGGGGCTAGGTTCGCCAAATTTCACAGATACACAGCTTAAGGTACTAGCTTCCAAATGGTATAGTAGCCCGCTGCTCTATCCCCTTTGCTTTTCTGCCATTCCTCTATATGTAGCGGCACGTTTGAATGGGATGACCTAATATTTCAAAGCTGACTTCTTGTCCTTCATACAAAATAACTAACATTGGAGCTGAATGGAGCAAAGATACTCCGTGCAAAAGCGCCGAACATATCCTGAAATTCATCACTTGGGTTGTCAGGGCTCGACCAACGATTACAAATGTGAACCGCTACAAAGTACGATCTTTGCTCTCTTCCAAAACCTAGTGGTCAAAGGCAGTCCGCGCGCTCAACCAATTCGTAAGCATCCTTCCCTGTACAAGTAGTCTGGTCCTCAGTATCTGAGATTGTCCCTTTCTCGCGGCTTAATAAGTAACGAAGGCCTACGATCCTCACAAGTGGCGGTTCTGACGCCTCTCTAGTCGTCCCGCCCACCGGAAATGAAAGACTATTTCCAGCCACGAGTTCACTTTTACACCGCGTTTCTCGGTTTTTTCACTGTCAGATCCTCGCGAGGTTTGTCTTCATGCCAAAGTGGAAGGTAGGTGTTGATTAGAGCATATCTCATAGCATAGCTCCTATACATCTGTTCACCGAAACCCGTGGACAGGTGTATAGGAGCTATGCTATCTGCACGGAAGCCTGAACAGTGGAGCTTCTTATTCCCGCCTTTTTCGTCACCACAATTATTTTGAACCTATTGATGAGTTAAGTCAAGAGAAAGCACTAGTGAGGGCGAATGTTTTCTGTTCTTTGCCCCCTCACCACTACAAATCAAATCCATGGAGCAATTGCCTCGTGAGAGGGAACGGGCAATGGAAATAACAAACGTTACATAGCCTCAGTACTACTTGCTCTCCATTCCTCAACTAACTTGCTGTTAGCGCTGTTTTGGTAACCTATGTTTCGCGCACTGAAAATCGACTACTGTTGAACTGTGGTCAAGTGGATACAGTGTGGAATAAGGTTAAAAGTTTCGTAAAGTAGGGCAGAAGGAGGATCACGTCACTCTTAATTATATGCTGCTTTAATCGAGCTTTGAATACCGAATCAGTTCAGGATACTTATTAGCCACGGAGGTGGTGTTATGCCGAAGTGGACTGGCATAACTGTGACAGTATTTTTGGCGAAGATTTTCTCCAGTCGTGAACGATTTGAAGATGCTTCCGCTGAATTTGGAAAATAACTTGATTCTGCTTCAGTGGTCTCGGTTAGGAGATCCACGACTCAGCGTCATAGTGTCATCTCGGCGCCTGGCACTTTGGATCAGGGCTTAACTGATTCGACGTGAAAATGTCACAGAGGTTGAGTCAACTAGCGCAGCAGCAGTAGAGGTACAGTCCATGACATCCAAGGTAGGTTATTTATTGTTGGATAGAGAGGGTTAACCGCGCGGGACAGCAGTGCACACCTTGGGTAAACTACATGGCGCGCTGGGATGCCGGCTAAGGATCATCCCCGCTTATAATGCGCTCTTCCGTCGGCTGTATGCAGAGGTGGCTGAACTTACGCTGTCCGATTCTAGCTGGTTTTCCCACAATGCGCGCGGTGTGGACCTCCCAAAAGACACCCTTCAGAAGCATAAGGTGTGCAGACATGAGGTGGTATCTTGTGCAACAGTCCGCTTGCTCTGCTTTCTATCTTAATTTTCTCACCTGTGGTATATCGAGGACTGTTTTCTCGGCGGCAGGAGAGCGATCCCCATCTGCGATCTGTGTGAGGGAGGGCAGCCTAAACATTCGAAGGTTCCGCGAGATGACCTTGAAGCTAGGTGTGACTAGGCAGTAGAAGTAAGATGCGTCTTCTCGAATAATACTGTGATCAAAGGGCAATTGGGTTTTGATGGTTTTTGCACTTGAGCGATATAAAATAAAAAATTGAGCATCGAATGGGCCTCAAGCCGCCTGTGATGTGGGCGTACTCGATGGGGAGCAAAGAAGCTACACCTGCCAGAGCGCAGTAGAAAGCCTACTCCAAATGATTGGATACGTTCCCAACGCCCGGTCGCAGAACTTTCGCTCTGACCGTTATCGACGCGGGGTCACGTGATTTAAGCGATGTTACAAGATCAGTGCTCAGGAGCGGAGGGAACTCAACAATTCAGGTCCTCTGGGGCAAAGCTGCATTGCTTGTCAATGCATGGCTTCTAGTAGACTGAATGCATCTATATTTTTTGAATTATCAAGTGTCGCAAGGAGAGAAGAACTGTGAATAAAAATACTGATTAATTGAAATGTCTTTCGCTTTGAACTGTCCGGATCTTTCTTCGTATCGCTGTGTGTTGTGAGCATTTGCAAAGAAGAGAAGAAAAGAAAGATGAGCATCGACAGTGTAGGGGCACACTATAGGGGTAGGGGCTTGTAGAGCTTGGCTTTTAGAAAACCTTCACCACAAGGTCAGCGTAGTCAGCGCATATTCAGTGAGTTTTTTAACAGATGATGCTGGATGATTACACGAAGCGCAGACCGTGCCGCCAAAAGACTGCAGCGGACATTCGAGAAGCGGACAAGTATGGACGCGAACAGCCGATGATCAGCATCCTAGCACCGGTCTACAGCTAATTCGAGAGCGAGCAGGCAATAATGCAGGGCAATCAAATTAGTGGAGTGGTGGATCTGGCAGTAGTTATATGGCACATTTTGCTCCAGTCACAACTCACAAAAACGCGGCTGGGGTTATCCAACCTCGCTCCTTGAGAGCCAAATTGAGCAGAAAAGAAACGCAAAAATCTATTGCTGACCTGTTCTTCCGTTAAAGCATAATTCAGAGCTATGCTAGCGGATCTATTGTGTTATGTTATTATTTATATTTATTATTTCGGATTGTCTGGAGCGCTGCTTGGGCATCATTTCCGTAGACAGGGCGCTTTTATTCGGTTAGCCTCACATTAAAGCTGCTCAACAGCACGAAGCCGGCTCATCAACACACAGAATGACATGTTGTTTTTCAATGTGTTGCTCATTGTTCCTGAGGGGGCAGAAAAAAACGATACAACGAAAACAGCACGTTTTCAACGCATGTGCAATTGTAGTCACCATTCGAGAATCACGCTATTACTGTACTCACCTTTCTCATCATCTTTATGATATCTTTGTCCGACTATTAGCATGAATAAGCTTAACAGAAGCTATACGGACGTCTGGGAGTGCTTAGTTTGCTGGGGGGGGGGGGGGGGGGGAGGAGTCTGTATTGTGGTAATGTGTGATAAGATAATGCAAAAAGTGTATTTTTCGCTTTCAATGTAATCTTTCCACAGTCTTTCATCTTCCTACATTTTCCCTGAGAATTTACAGGTGAGACTGGTAAGAATGTGGTTGTTCGAGTTTTTTATGACCAAGACCGTTCCTGAAGTGGGGTCAGAGAAGGCGGTTCGGCTGTACTTAGCGTAAACCAGACAATATTCCACTCCCGCCTGTATTTTACTCCCACACAGAACCGTAGTAGCATTTTGAACGAGAGGTGGGTTATACAATGGCTTACAGGCCGGCCAAGCTATAGTCAGTGCTTTTATACAATCAGCAACCCTGGCATAAACTACTCCACCCACAAGTGCTGGAAGGTTGGGCAACCCGAGACAGGAGTTTCAATGTTTCACGAACTGTTCACCATTTGAGCTCTTGTAATGCGTACCACCACTGAGCTAGATTTTTTAATGTTGGCATTTCAACAAAATGAGGACATCGGTAAGGTTAAAGGTACAGACCAGGTGGTATAGACTTTGATGGTACTTCTCAGCCGAAACATGGGAAAAAAATATAAGATTTCCAAAGTGGCAACGACCAAGGTCGAAAATGGTGGGCACGGATGGAGAATGAAATGAATCCATCCCAGAAAGATCATACAGCCAGACTCCTGGGTGCAGCCTAATCCGATAACTCATTGCGATTTTTGACCAATTTGATGAGATGTGTTTTATTTTTAACCCTCTAGAAGTGAGGAAAAAGTGTGGCTTGATTTCAGCGAGGTCTCCGCACAAATATTGAATACTACTATATATAATTATGCATTACTATTATATATTATCAAACAATATCTAATAGTAATGATCGGCGAACGCTAATGGCTATGGGGGTCTGTGTTTCTAGAGACTGATGCTACATTAAAATTAAAGAATCTTAAAGGGCGACAAATCGCGGGGAAAATCAGCATCAGTCTCCTCAACTAATGGAGCGGCTGCATGACTGAGACTCAAATCGTTCAGGCGTTCAACAACGTCGCCACGCTCGATGGGTGATGTGCCGTCCCAGTTCTTGGTTGATGTCATGGTCACCAAAATCGCCAATGTTTGCCAGAATTTCTCTACGATTCCTTCTGTGAACTTATTTTCCAAGAATTCTAAGCGCGGGAGGTCAGCGCTCTATCGAGAATCGCGCTTGATTGGGTCCATCTGTGAAGGGATAGCCTTTCGATTGCAGCCAATATGGTCTCTTTGCTGGGCGACCTTCACTTGCCTCAGCCTTGGTGTGCTGTTCAGCTGTGTTGTGCAAGGAGTCTCTAGAACAGTTTTCTGTCCATTTTCAATTCAATTTAATTTTCCATTTTCAATTTCCAATTCAATCGTTCAGAAGTCTAAATATTCAAGCGCTTTTCAGATGGTTGCGAAGCCTGTGCGAGTGTTCATGGATATCACGGCAGACGATGAGCCACTCGGACGTCTGGTATTCGAGGTAAGTTACAAACCAGTCTCCCCTTTTGCTTACTCTTTACATATTTTTTCGGGATGATCTGCTACAGTCATGTGTAAGGTAGTAGCTACCTGAACCAGGTAGTCACTAATTAGCTGCTAAACACCTTCACCGATACGATCATGTCGTACTCCGCTGGGCATGATATTTCTACCAATTAACTTTTAAAATGGGGCTTCGCCACTTTCACCTACTTCTGCCAGATGAGGTTGCTGGATGGATCCATTCCACTGTCTTTATGTTCAACCTTCTCATCTTTGTTAGAAGCCTGAAAATGACTCGAGATTTCAACTATCAGGATATCCGAGCTGATGCCTTCCTCACCTCGACGTCTTGTCCAGAATACTCCTGAACCTGATATTCTCTGAAGATGACGAGGAGGTTGAAAATAGACCAGTAAAATGTTCCATAAAAGAAGCTCGCTTGGCAGAAGCAAAGGATGGAATACAGACATCATGACGAGTTTAGCAAGGGACAACACGGAGGTCACGGGCTCCGCCAAAGAGGTGGGGAAACTCGATGGAACAGAGTGATAGATATTCACAAGCACTTGCAGTCGAAAATGCTAACAATCAATTGGATATAGCTAAATATGCAGCTAGAATTCTTCATCTACATCCATTCCTTTTCGCTAACATTTGTCTTTCAGTCATGCGCAGCGATATTCTAGAAACTGCTGTACCATACCTTCTAGGCGTTTTAGGAAATCAGATATTATCTAGTGTGTGAAATATTTCTTTGTCATTGAAAACAAATTACTTCTCAAGGAGGTGCGACTTTTAGTCCGAAAAGCTCTAGACCTTCCTGGGAGTGTTAAAACAACCGAACGATATCCTAATGCACGTGTGAGAGTGCTTTAGTGAATGACATAGAGTGAGAACAGTCACGATCAGAAAATATAAAAATCAGCAATGTAGAAATCTCAATATAGCATATTATTCCTACAAATACTGACACATGTGTGAAGATAAGGGCCAGCGTGTCAGAAAGGAAATGCGCGTCTAGCTCTAAAACGGGCATATTTGATCTGAAAATACGGTAGCCAAAGAAAGGAAGGATTCTGTAGGAAACCAATAAGACATAGGCTTTCGGAAGAAGGTCATCAACGAAGAAGCGAAGAAGGTCATCCTTAGGCTAGAAAGGCCTCAATTCTCTGGAGCAGAACCTTTTACAGCAACGTTCAACTGACGTTCAAATAGCTTTTGAGAGTGAAGAACTCCAGCTCAGCCAAAAAAAACCGATACGAGTCAAAAAGAAGCGCAGTGCTCTGCGGGAAAAAAACTTGCTACCGGCTGACTGCTAATTATTACTGATTAGTTATGTGCAAAGAGGATTGATGTCGCCCACACCAAGGAATCTTTGAAAAAGGCAATGCTCTAATGTGTAGCATGTATCCCAATCGCCATTCGTATCGTACATTATGTGGAGCCCCTACACAATGTGCAAGACTGACTTGACTACAAAATATGCAGCAAGAATTGTCTTTGAGGTGGGAGCCCTTTAAACCAAGAATACCCATTTCTCAGAAAATTCAAATTGTTTTCTGGAGAATGAAACGTTCGTGCCGCTTGCGCAATTGAAATGGTTGCAACCGAGATATTTGGGATAGGACTATAACTCTTCTGAACACAGTAGCTCTTCTGTTTGGTTCTGAACATTCAACTATTTGAATTACTGCCTTTCAAACAGGCCATCTCATTAAAACAGGGAATAGCTGATCTCTCAGAAAATTCAAACATCCAACCATTTGTTATCTAGATATTTACACAAATTGTTTTCTGGAGAATGAAACGTTCGTGCCGCTTGCGCAATTGAAATGGTTGCAACCGAGATATTTGGGATAGGACAGTAACTCTTCTGAACACAGTTAGCTTTTCTGTGTTGGTTTGTTCAACACATTCAACTATTTGAATTACTGCCTTTCAAACAGGCCATCTCATTAAAACAGGGAATAGCTGATCTCTCAGAAAATTCAAATTGTTTTCTGGAGAATGAAACGTTCGTGCCGCTTGCGCAATTGAAATGGTTGCAACCGAGATATTTGGGATAGGACAGTAACTCTTCTGAACACAGTAGCTTTTCTGTTTGGTTTTCAACATTCAACTATTTGAATTACTGCCTTTCAAACACAAGGCCATTCTCATTAAAATCAGGAATACGGGATCTCTCAGGAAAATTCAAATTGTTTTCTGGAGAATGAAACGTTCGTGCCGCTTGCGCAATTGAAATGGTTGCAACCGAGATATTTGGGATAGGACAGTAACTCTTCTGAACACAGTAGCTTTTCTGTTTGGTTTTCAACATTCAACTATTTGAATTACTGCCTTTCAAACAGGCCATCTCATTAAAACAGGGAATAGCTGATCTCTCAGAAAATTCAAATTGTTTTCTGGAGAATGAAACGTTCGTGCCGCTTGCGCAATTGAAATGGTTGCAACCGAGATATCCCTACTATATATAACGGGCAACGTCTGTCTGTCTGTGTTTGTCTGTTTGTCTGTTTGTCTGTTTGTCTGTTTGTCTGTCTGTCTGTCTGTCCGGAAATTCGGAATCACCTGAAGAGCCAGCTAGAAGGGACGGGTCAAGGGTGGGTTGGGTAGGGCATGGGCCAAGATGTACGGAACACACGTGAACCGAGCTAAGCCCCGCCCACTGTGGGCGGGGCGTGCGCACAGTTGTGAGCTACATATTTCAAAAATTCGTAGTCCGGTTCTAGAAGATCCCGGAGAGCGGAAATTGTGGGTAAGGATAAGCAGTCAGTTGGCGGATGAAATGAGGGAGTCACACCGTGATGGACGCGGGCGTTTTCTATATAGCGTCGGGCGTTGCTCGCTACAGAACTTTCAAAAATTCGTAGTTCGGTTCTAGAAGATCCCGGAGAGCGGAAATTGTGGGAAACGATAAGCAGTCAGTTGGCAGATGAAATGAGGGAGTCACACCCGTGATGGGCGAGGCGTGCCATAGGTGAGGCGGTGCTCGCTACAGAACTTTCAAAAATTCGTAATTCGGTTCCAGAAGATCCCGGAGAGCGGAAATTGTGGGAAACGATAGGCAAACAGTTGGCGGACGGAATGAATGAAGCACACCCACGATGGCAGGTGTGCGCCGAAGTGAAACGGTAGCCGAGGATAAACAAACCCTCAAATAATCTGAAAAACTCCAGGAAATGGGGAGTAAGTGAAAATGAGCAATGGTTGGGCAGATGATGTTAGTAAGGGATAACCGTAGGGAGTA
The DNA here is from genome assembly GCA_036418165.1 of Cooperia oncophora. Classification (NCBI taxonomy): domain Eukaryota; kingdom Metazoa; phylum Nematoda; class Chromadorea; order Rhabditida; family Trichostrongylidae; genus Cooperia; species Cooperia oncophora. The sequence continues at coordinate 17,141 of MU914513.1, forward strand.
TACCAAGTGGTTGGTGCCGTTTATTCTGTGGTTCCTCGTCACTGACTGCAGCGCTGTATAGAAAATTTGGTCTTTTCCATGAAGAGGGAGGGCAGTCGGGGGGGGGTATATACTAGCAGTGAAACGGCAAAGTGCGGTAATTCTCAAAACAATTTTTTTCGACCATTCGACCGGCGAAGCACCGGGACCCACTTCACACCCGGAAGGAGGATCGGCCGGCGAAGCCGGCCGATCCGACTGGCCCTCCCTCTCATGGGAAAACTTCTCGCCGGGACCCACTTCACACCGGAAGGAGGATCGGCCGGCGAAGCCGGCCGATCCGACTGGCCCTCCCTCTCATGGAAAACTTCTCGCCGGGACCCACTTCACACCCGGAAGGAGGATCGGCCGGCGAAGCCGGCCGATCCGACTGGCCCTCCCTCTCATGGAAAACTTCTCGCCGGGACCCACTTCACACCCGGAAGGAGGATCGGCCGGCGAAGCCGGCCGATCCGACTGGCCCTCCCTCTCATGGAAAACTTCTCGCCGGACCTATTCACACCCGGAAAGGAGGATCGGCCGGCGAAGCCGGCCGATCCGACTGGCCCTCCCTCTCATGGAAAACTTCTCGCCGGGACCCACTTCACACCCGGAAGGAGGATCGGCCGGCGAAGCCGGCCGATCCGACTGGCCCTCCCTCTCATGGAAAACTTCTCGCCGGGACCCACTTCACACCCGGAAGGAGGATCGGCCGGCGAGCCGGCCTCGATCCGACTGGCCTCCCTCTCATGCGAGATAACTTCTTTTCGCCGGGACCCACTTCACACCCGGAAGGAGGATCGGCCGGCGAAGCCGGCCGATCCGACTGGCCCTCCCTCTCATGGAAAACTTCTCGCCGGGACCCACTTCACACCCGGAAGGAGGATCGGCCGGCGAAGCCGGCCGATCCGACTGGCCCTCCCTCTCATGGAAAACTTCTCGCCGGGACCCACTTCACACCCGGAAGGAGGATCGGCCGGCGAAGCCGGCCGATCCGACTGGCCCTCCCTCTCATGGAAAACTTCTCGCCGGGACCCACTTCACACCCGGAAGGAGGATCGGCCGGCGAAGCCAAGCCGCCGATCCGACTGGTTGGGATTAGCGACAGTAACTCTTCTGAATTACAGTCAGCTTTTCTGTTGCGTTTTCAACATTCAAGCTTTAGATTTACTGCCTTTCAAACAGGCCATCTCATTAAAACAGGGAATAGCTGATCTCTCAGAAAATTCAAATTGTTTTCTGGAGAATGAAACGTTCGTGCCGCTTGCGCAAACTGAACATGTTAGCACCGCAGCATGTTTGGGATAGGACTATAACTCTTCTGAACACAGTAGCTTTTCTGTTTGGTTTTCAACATTCAACTATTTGAATTACTGCCTTTCAAACAGGCCATCTCATTAAAACAGGGAATAGCTGATCTCTCAGAAAATTCAAATTGTTTTCTGGAGAATGAAACGTTCGTGCCGCTTGCGCAATTGAAATGGTTGCAACCGAGATATTCTGCCCCGATAGGATTCAGTAACTCTTCTGAACACACAGTAGCTTTTCCTGTTTGACGTGTCAAATTCAACTATTGGGAATTACTGATCCTGTTCAAACAGGCATCCTTCATTTAAAACATGGCGGAATAGCTGATCTTCTCAGAAAATTCAATTGTTTTCTGGAGAATGAAACGTTCGTGCCGCTTGCGCAATTGAAATGGTTGCAACCGAGATATTTGGGATAGGACAGTAACTCTTCTGAACACAGTAGCTTTTCTGTTTGGTTTTCAACATTCAACTATTTGAATTACTGCCTTTCAAACAGGCCATCTCATTAAAACAGGGAATAGCTGATCTCTCAGAAAATTCAAATTGTTTTCTGGAGAATGAAACGTTCGTGCCGCTTGCGCAATTGAAATGGTTGCAACCGAGATATTTGGGATAGGACAGTAACTCTTCTGAACACAGTAGCTTTTCTGTTTGGTTTTCAACATTCAACTATTTGAATTACTGCCTTTCAAACAGGCCATCTCATTAAAACAGGGAATAGCTGATCTCTCAGAAAATTCAAATTGTTTTCTGGAGAATGAAACGTTCGTGCCGCTTGCGCAACTGAAATGGTTGTAAAGAGGTATTTACTTGTACCCATTAGCTTTTCTGTTTGGACCTTAATGTTGATAACAGACCTTATCGACGACAGGAAGATTAGATTCGTATTGATTGAAAAGCGGATTACGGGTGTGAGCGACCGTGTTGTGAGGTATAAACGCAGCCTTACAGTTGTTCATCAACAGCGATGGCCATTTTGATTATCGGTGGTAAAATTCGTTGCAGCGCAATTATAGTGAAGAATAAGGTAAATATGGCGCATTGGAATGATTGCGGTCCGAAAGTGAATCCCAACTCCAAACTGCGAGATGAATTTCAGTGGGGCATTTTGGTTCCGAATTGATTATCATTTAAGAGGACTTCAATTATTTGTTGGCACGTTATTATCATTGAGAGAAGTTAGATTGCAGTTATGATACGACTTGACTCATGTAGACTTTGTTCATGAGTGAACCTTCTCCAAATATCCTTCCAGTTCCTTTTGGAACGGACTCTAATCCACGTCAAATCGAGTTCTAAAGAAACTTCCGTTCAGACTTCTCAATGAGTGGAAATCACCGACCGTGCTCAAAGAATTGACAACACTCGCACTCCATCACGATGGGGTGCATACACTACACTTCATCATCGTTTATAAGACTTTAAATGTGGTTGGTAATAGAGGTGCCAATCAATTCGGAGTGTTCAGCACGTTCATCTTAATACTCAACAGTCACTAGAACTCTAGACGTTTCACCGCTTGAGTTAGCTCAGGTTTTTATGATACCCACAGGAGATTAACTACGTTAATTTATGAATTTCCACTGAAATCATTCTAGACAGCATGGAAACGGTTACATGTTCCTTTCAAAACGGAGAACTCGGCGAAAGCTCTGCAAATAGACTGCTTAAGCAAAAGGAACAATCCCTCACAATTCACAAATAACCACTTCTTGAAACCAAGTCACACTGTTGTTGTAAGCCAAGCAGTGAACCGAACGATCCTTTCCTTCTAAGTCTCCTTTTCGAATCTTACCAGATATTATCACTTAAACCCAAGTTTGCTGCGCATGAAGGAGCGTGCCAGGCGGGATGAGTTTGACGCATTGCCAAACCCGTTCTCCATCAAGCGTTGAAGCCAGCACATGAGAAGTCTGTATCATATCGTTCCCTATCACTCGTTTTCTACGAACGGACTGAACGCCATGACACACTTGTACTGCCTGACAAGCCCCTTCATCCGCCGCAAACTAGCGTAAACTTTCACTCGTCGTTATGCTCACTATTCTTCTGTCCGATTTCCAACATCACTTTTGATAACCAACGTCAGTCAACAGCGTGCACTGTCGCGTGCATTACATAGGAACCTCACAGAGCCTTGCCCGACAGCATACCCCCTATCTACCCAACCCTGTGTGAACCAGATGACTCTTAAGTTCTCATTCCCCTTGTCCGATGTTATCCGCTGTTAGCACTTCGTCTGCCACTAATAAGTTTACTGTCCCATACCTTACATATATCATATCTTGGGACCAACGTCCTAGAATTAGTGCGACCTGCTCTATGGATTTCATGACCCTCCTTTTCTAACGCCCCTTATCAAAGCTTACCATCTCTTATCACTTTTTGTCACCCACCAATAATGTTCCTGTCCCATGCCCTACATCATATGTTGGAACCATTGTCAAACCGTTACGGGGAACGGCGTTATGAATTCTGTGACAAACCGACAGCCGGACACACGCAGACTTAGCCGATTATATTTGGTATTATAATTATAGCACGTTCACAAAAATTCAGGCCCTCCAGAGTAAGCCTTTTACGGCTGATCATGACCGAGCCTAGCTAAGTTTGAATTTCCCATTATTTACTTGCGCTTTCACTGGACACTGCTCCAACTTTTCCAGTTGAACACGAAACTATGCCCAAAAACAAGTGAGAATTTCCGACGTTTATGCACTGGAGAGAAGGGATACGGCTACAAGGGATGTCAATGGTATAGAATAGTTCCTGGATTCTGCGCTTGTGTAAGTCTCTCTGTTTTCTGTTGCTATAATCATTGCACTACATTGCAATGTTCCGATTTACGGTTTCCACGACGAGTTGAGTTTTTTTGAATTACGTAGTCCCCTCAAAACTTTGGGGATCGTTTGAAAGCTTTGGATTTCGAGAAACTTCTCCATCTTCTAGTCCGGCGACTTCGAAACACAGAACCAGGATCGCAAAGGCGGTCACAGCACTTTCGACACTAAATACTTTGATGATGAGAACTATGACATCAGTCACAATAAAAAGTCAGTTTTACCGGTTGTTTTCACGAGAACTTCATCTCGAGGATATTTTTTCGCGATTACAGGGGTATTCTTTCCATGGACAATTTCGGTTGGGCCAATACGAATTCTAGTCGATTCTTCGTTACTTTCACCGATACTCCATGGTTAGTTTCAGCTTTGGGAAGACATCATTTGCGTTCTCTTATCCTTATAGTGGAAGGCTATTAGCACTGTGTTACTACTTCATTACAGGCTTGGTCTAGAGCTTTTTCTAGAACTTTCAATAGAGTGAGTTGATAAAAGGTTTGGCGGGTGCATTTTGCTGGTTCCTTTGGCCGAGCATTCAGCAGCAGTTTTAGGACCTGTTAGATTTTTGTGAAGCTGTGCCAGCATGAGCTTGTATCACACTTACAGCTGGTTCACGGTTTCACCAAGGCAGGGGCTTTCAATTGCAGTACACTAATCAAGTTGAAGAGATCTAGTCGAACGGAGCAAAATGCGACGCTCCCTAAGCACAAGAAGCACGCGCGAAAATGTAACTTAGTACCGAATGCCGCAGTAGATTCCTTTTACAATCTTGAAACATGCTCACAACATTATTTTTCAGCTGTGATGCTTAATTACTGACACTTTTCATTCAATGCAAGCTCCTGATTCGCTTGCGAACGGTTCGGCTCGGTTATGCAGTATGGAGCGTACATCACGGTCAACGCCTTGCAGCCTTTTCTTGTGTGTAACAGTCCGTGCGAACAAAATGTGCTAGAAAACGAATAATACGAAACATATATAAACACACACTGGACATATCACTTGCTCTCTTTATCAACCGTTGGAGAACGGGTTCGGCACCGCGCCAAACTCATCCCGCTTGACACGCCCAAAGGTCCGCAGCGAACTACACTATATTCACCTCTGTAGTGAGAATCGCCAGCAATAAAAAGTGTACTATTCTTTGGGAGGTATGAAGCGCATTTATTCGCATGGGCCAGTAACATTCAAAATGGTTTTTCAAAACTTTCGCGCAATATAGCCTCGTCGGCTGACATGTGTAACATAACAACAAAAAACGATACAAACGAAGCTCAATAGGAAGTCAAGAATAATACTTCACAGCGTCAGGTAGTGATGGCATTAGCAGCTGTTACCATTCACAATCAGACGGCGCTCGATTGTAATGGGTATGACTGTACTACTGCCGGCCATCCCACCGAGGACACATACAATGGTTGGCGGGCTTTAGCGACTCTATTACTACCCCCCTTCTCCCTTTTTTTAGCAGTTGGTACGAACCCCTCCCCCAGCCTCTCGTCCTTCCTTCATCGAATCGACCCGGTTCGAGAGCGGTTTTGAGGGCGGGCACATATGACGGTGAATACAGGAAAATAACCAAAGGCAACCTCCTACTCGTACACACCCAAAACTAAATACGACCCCCTATCTCTCTTTCAACGGTCCATGAAGCGCAGAAAAATCAAACTATCAAAAAAATTTTTTCTCGCGCCCTTCTTCCCAAATCGACCCCCACCACGCCCCCCCCCCCCTATGGGAAGTTCCCCAACAACCATTGTGGCCCTGCATGATCACTACTGGTCGGCGTCTCTCTCTCCCTAGACTATCACCGCAAGCCGTGTCACCTACTGGATAGAACCGAGGCAGCTGTTTCGGGTTAAACTCACGCCCTCACTATGCTGCCTGCACGACATGCTTTGTACAGTTTTACCTAAGCGCTATCTGCATAAGCGGGCGCTATACTGGGTTGCCGGCACCATACAGTAATGCTTTTTTTTCAATGAAAATTTTTGTTCAAAAAGTGGAAAATTATATGCATAGCAAGCTGTATATCATCTGATACGGAAACTTCTCGATGTATAGAATATCGAAAGCCTGCTTCGGGTGGTGGGTTATGTTGGTTGAGGGAATAATTTTCGTGAATTTTTAGTCGTCGAAGCTGAAAGTGAAGTCGGCAAAAATTAGCACCTTCGACAACTGCCTCTATTTACGTGTAATCGGGGACAGTACTAAATATATCGCTTTAAGCGCTCCAGGACATATGTAAAGTTTGAGCTAGAGCTATCTCTATTATCAAGGACGCTCGGAACTAATTTCAATTCAATGTTGGCAATTTTCACCCTCGCCGATATTGGGCAGGCTCACGTCTGTTCCACCTGAAATTTTATGCTAATAGTTGAATGTTTCGCTGATATGTTTTGCATGTTCGTGCATAGTCAAATTTGCTTTCTTCTCTCTTTATAATCACTGAAATGGAATGAGAGATTCTTTCTCCGTATGAGGCTGTGTACTTGTCTGTGGAATTCATTATCATACGGGAAGAGGTCGATGGGAATAGTTCCTCTGATTGCTTTCCCTACGCTGCCACCGAAGCTTTGATAGCTCCTAGAGCAGCCTCAATAAGAAATCCCATCGTTTAGTAAGCATAGGAGAACATATTAGTGTTAGGACGGCTCACAATTGATTCTGGAAAAAAAGCACAACCGACAACGTTGACCTTGCAGACATCCGGTCGACCCATACCTCACGATTTTTTGTTTTCCTTAGTAAATTTCAAACACAGTATTTACAACACTATAAAAATATAGATATTTACAATAAACTAGTCAATGATATATTCCCCATTGTTTCTTACAACCTCCTCCCACCGATCAGCCAGCTGTTCAATGCCTTCTCGGTAAAAATCCTGTGGCCGCGACTCGAAGAAGGAATCTAACCAAGACCTCAGTTCGACATCATTGTTAAAGGACACACCACGCAGCGCATTCGAAAGGGATCGGAAAAGATGAAAATCAGAAGGTGCCAAATCAGGAGAATGTGGAGGATGTGGAAGGACCTCCCAGCCGAATGTCTCTATAGCCGCCCTGGTCATGTTAGCGACGTGTGGACGAGCGTTATCGTGCTGAAGCAGAACACCATACTGGAGGTCAGGTCGCTTACTCTGGATAGCATTATTTAGTCGCTGCAATTGCTGAACATACAGCTCCGTGCTGATGGATTGGTTCCGTTCAAGCAGCTCGTAGTGGATGATTCCTCTCCAGTCCCACCACACGCACAACATCGTTTTCCGTGGATGAAGTTCTTGTTTTGCCCGCGGTGTTGCCTGTTTTTGGGGGCTCAGCCATTCCTTGCGCTGCTTCATGTTCACATACAAGCACCACTTTTCATCACCGGTCACAATTCCGATATAATCGTTGCTTGTGGCCATAAGTTACCTTATGGCGGGCAAGCAAGCTAGCGCAGATTGTGGTTCTCTGACTCCTACCGCTATCGCTCAAAGAGTGCGGAACCCAGGCACCAAGCTTTTGGGTCTTCCCCATCGAGTGCAGGTGACGCTCGATGGTGGTGTGGGAGCACTGCATAATCTGTGCCAGTTCTCTCGTTGTACTGCGCGGATTCTCATGGACAAGATGGTTGAGGCGGTCCTCATCGAAGTCGTCAGGGCGTCCGGCGCGATGCTCGTCTCGTAGGTCGAAGTTGCCATCCTTGAAGCGTTTGAACCAATTATGGGCTGCTCTGAGAGGGAGGGCGTCTTCTCCGTACACTTCGCAAATTTCCCGAGCTGCATCAGCAGCTTTAATACCTCTATTGAATGCGAAAAGGAGGAGTTGTCTGAAGTCCTGAGATTCCATATTACTGACCTGAAAAACAAGGAAATCAAACGGATTATAAAATAACTGCACCGTAGTGTTATAAAGCACGAAATTTGCTATCACAGCATACAAAACATTAGCGAAACATTCAACT
>MU914514.1:3691-21353 GCA_036418165.1 Cooperia oncophora
GTTATCAATGAGAGCTCAACTTCCCCCCGTCTTTTCATGAGAAATGGGAGTGACATGTTTTGCCAAATGAGGGAGACTATGTGAATGTGAAAAACTTCCTATACCCTCTTTTTTTTCTCCATCTCATTCCGTCGCTCTAGTTCCCTTTCACATTCACTCATGACCACATGGGGACCGATTTCGACATGCGGTCGGCCGTAAAATGTTGTTGCGAGGGCGCGGAACTCCGGTAGGCTTGCTATGCAATTACTGCTCTCCACACTCACATTATTTCTTCATAAACAGAAACATTGCGTGATGTTCAGACCCTAACTCTTGAAGCACCCCAGTGGCTGGGTAAGGGGACTATCATAGCTTTCAAGCAGCAAAGCTACAACTTTTAGTTTGCACGTAACAAGTTGGGTAGACAATGTGAGAATGAGAGCTATGGCTTTGCTCATTAACTAAAAATTTTTCAAATAAAGTTTCTCTCTAACAGCTCAATGTCCCTTCGAAGGCAAATTGTGCACTAGTTCCTGATGACGGTCCTTCCCATGTGCGATCTGAATGGGTCCGCAGCAGCAGTAATGTGCCACTTTGTCCGCTCAAAGATCCACAGGAACTAGGCTGGAGAGCTGTGGTACTCGGTGCCGTCCCATACCCCGCGCACGCTACCCCCAATTTTGAGAAGCACTTGCGTTGGTACCGAGATCCTGCAGCGAAACACGCACTCAGCGGTAGAGAACGACAAGACGCGAGCACGAGAGGGCGCAGACAGATAGAGCGTTTGACTGTGGTTAGACGTGTGGTTGGCAGCGCGGGTGGAGTCCCGAGCGGCATCCGGGTATTGCTGCCCTTATGCGCCCTTTCCGTGCACTTTCGAGCGGGGAAAGTGACATGCTAGAGCAGCTTCGGACCCACTGATTTCACGTATGGAGAGGACCATGATCCACGTAGGTGAGTGTACAGGTTGTTTTTGAAACCAGCCTGATTTCACTGGAAAAGAACTTCTATACTGTTAATGTGGCGAAAAGCCGTTTCAAGGTGTGTTTCACAACAGTATGATGGGAGCACAGGCGCTCACCATAAATTAGGATGTTTCAAGTGAGGCGTTCGCAAAAAAAGTTAGAAAGTGCCAAGAAGGTCACGAATAAAACCCTCCTTTGGGCTGCCGATTTTGAGCGTTGAGCGAGAATATGGCGAGGAAAGAGTGAGGGACTAGAAGACGAAGGGCAAGCGAGCAGGGCACAGCATCGTTGTGTGACACACATAGGGGGAGGGTCGTATTTTTTCTGTGGGGAAGGGGGAGGGGGCGTATTTGGCCTTATGTGCCTTTGAGAGTAATTTCTCGCGTTGGTTTTCCGGTCCGGTTGTTGACTTTTTGCGTGGTTTTCCCTGTTTCACTGTTTCATGTGCACTATATACCCCTCCCCGCTCTGCGCAAAATTTTTGGGGGAAAAAACTGGAAAATTGGGGAAGTTTGTAGTAGGTGTTGGGGAAGGGGGGGGGGGGACGTCGTACCTACACCACCACCTCACATATCACGATGCTGTACCCTGCAAGCGAGCACACAAACCAAAGAGTTCGCTATTCTCAGTGCAGCGCAGGACAGACAGGGCCTTGAGCCAACAAGTTGTTCTGTGACCTGCGAAGAATGCCAGGTAAGCAACCAGGGAGGTGTAGAGTCCCTACCCGGGTACGTCTTGCTGTTGGCGGCGCCACCACTAGGCGGCCAGGGGGGGAACTCATCGAACAAATAGATCATTCTCTCAGAGCCAACCGAACACGCGTCCCCTCGCATGGGGATCCCTTAAGGTATGACTTTATGGGGTGGTTTGATCGCCGCAACATAAGTTCCCAGCCCTGAGTACTGTATGTTTACAATATCAAATGTTGTTCCAAAGATGGTCAAACTACAGAACAGTTCCAGCTATTCGGAAAATAAAAGTAAACGACAACGGGTCTTTGGAAAATTTGGGAATTAATGGGTAGTTGCAAAAGTAGCAAAGTTTTCATGTTTTTAAAGATGCGATCATTCACTGGAAATCTATAATAGTTTTCAATTGTACATGTGTACAAATTAATTTTGCCCAGCATCAGTTGAATTGGAAGTGAATTAATCCTAAGCGATTAGAAGTTGTATATTTTCGTGCGAAATAGCTGTTATGGCTGCGTGGTGAAGGACAACAAGCACGTATAATCGAATTTTCAGAGAAACATCTCTGACGAAATTCAATTACATAAAATCCGAACACATTCCAATGCTGAAAATGAAATGGAAAACAATTACGTTCAAATTGGTATGACAAAGTTTCATATGTGAATTGATTTGGAAATATAATAAGTACTTTTGCTTCTCTGTGCAAATTCGTTTAAACTCTTAATTATCAATTACACTTTGCAGCAGCTTGTCAGTTATTCACTAAAAGAAGCCTAGGCATCATTGTCAACTCACGAGATGGGGAGCACTGACAGAGCCCCCAAGTGAAGCTTAGCTACATACACTCCTTATCCCTGAGTGGGAGTGGGCGTGGCATCTGAACATGGCAAAGGACGGGTTACTCGTGGATACTTCAATTTGAGACAATTTTTATCTTGCTCTGTATTGGCCAAAGACATGGAAATATTAATCCCAAAGAAAAATACCTTACCAAAAGCACAACCACTCCCACGTCCACTTGAGGGTACGCAGCCACACCTATGTACCTCATCTCAGAGATTTCGAGTGCATGTATGTATCTAGCATTAGTAATGAATGTTAAAGACATATTTTACGTGGTTTTATATGATAACTGCTGTTTTACGCCGCAGTTTGGAAAGTTATCACAAGAATACCGAGTTATGGGCAAAAGTCAGAGATCGGACGGGACTCGAACCTGCGTCTCCCGCTTACCAGGCGATGCGTCATCCCATTCGGTACATATATTAGTAAGCAATAGGAAAACAAGTAGTGGAATGTCTCCCTCTGTCAGTACACTCCTTATCCCAGAGATGGGATAGGCGTGGCATTTGAACATGGCATAGACTGTGTTACTCGTGGGATATTCCAATTTGAGGCAATTTCATCTGGTTCAGTGTTGGACAGAGACATGACAACAATTGCGTCAAAATGGAAATATCTCACAAAGCATTGTCACCGCGATGTTCAGTTGAAGTACGCAGCCACGCCCACCACATACCAGGGTTTTCGAGAGTAATTTGGCGATCAACAGTTCCGTATCGATAATACTGTTCGTTCATTTTGATTGTCATTTATTCATATTTAAATATCGATAATCCAACAAGGTCTTGAACACAAGCCCCTCGAGTGCATATCGTGTTGATAGTCGCTAAATCACTCTTCAGAGGTTAAAAAAGCAAAATAAATCGTGGAGAACACCCTAGTTGAGTTCTTGACAGACTCTCCGTATGATTTTTCCGGACCTGCTCGTTTTATGCTAGCAGAAGGATGTCCTGCCGCCTTTATGTCACTGGCCCTTTCTTCGGTTCATGTAATGCTAATACCGTCTAAAACTAAAAAGAAAAACGGAAAACACGGTGTAAAAATTGGACTCGTGACAGAAAGTAGAATTTCAATTTCGGTGGGCGGCACAACTAGAGAGGCGTTAGAACTGTTACTCACGAGTGCCACAGGGCCTTCGCTAACTGTGGAATCGTAAAAGTGTTACTATCATGGGGGGGGGTCACTTTGCACACCCGCTAGCCACCATCGCAGAGCTGAGCCATCAGCTATGTAGAGGGTAGTGCTGTGAAATCTTCTAGAACCACGAAGTGATATCCCTAAAACATCGTAGAGACTACATAGCTGTCAACTCGTGTAAAAATTATCTATCATTTCTTAGAAAGCATTGAACACGTAGACGGAAGTTGCGGATACAAAATGGTCCCCCCCCTCCTAGCCAAACTGCGCCAGATTATCTTCGCACGGGTTCAAACACGAATTGAGAGGGAAATAATGGGGCTAAAAGATCGAATCATTATACCAACCCGGGAGACGGTAAAGAGGATCGTAATTCGCCGCACCGCCACGCGCGGCGATGGGCGCGGCGTTTTCATAACTCGTTTTAACCTGTCGAATGGAGCACCGGACTTCATGTAGACCCCGTCATCGTAGACAGTCATTACTGTTTTCGGTCCTTAATTGCATGTTGTAGCCATCTACTACCTGGAACCATCGTCCTTTGCAGACGAGACGTCGCATGCGACGCCCAGCAGCGCGGCGAATTACGATCCTCTTGTCACATACCCTCCAAGCCACACTTAAAGACTGTTCTCGCGTTCGAGCCATCCATAGACGTCTGTGACTGTACAAAGTAGTTTGGTCCTCAGCTTCTACGGTGATCCCACTTTCGGGCTTCACAGTCAGTAACGGAGGTGCTGTGGCCCTCATTAGAGGCAGTTCTGACGCACCTAGATAGTCTCACCGCACCAACCTTAAAGCTCGATTTTCATGGCACGAGTTCACTTTTACACCGCTTGATGTTCATTTTTCTCATTTGTTAGATGTGATTGTATTGGATTATCCGAAGGAACAATTAGTGAGCCAGTGGCGGCAGGATAGCATAAATTGAGCAGGTCCGGAAAACTTGTCAGAGAGGCTGTCCTGTCCTTATTAGGGTGTTCTCCATGGTTTTTTTGCTCTTATTTTTTTTTCCCTCGAGAGTGGCGCTTATGGGATTGTAATCAAAGGTTATTATCCACAATATGCAATCGCGGGGATTCTTCAAGTTGGGTCATGCACGCAAAACGTACCCTAAAATTAAATGAAATTCGACCTGCTGGGAACATTGATAGATATCTACTGTGGGGGGGGGGGGCGCGAATAAAAAAAAAGACACTTAGCGAATACATATCAACAAAATGTCGCAGCTCAGACAGAGGCAAGCGGATACGAGTACCAGGTGCCAAGATGTTCCTCTATAAGCAGGAGCTGGCTCGCCCATCACCTTCATGTACACCAAAATATGAAGTCATCTCCAGTCGCAGCCTGACTGGAGAAGACCTTTGGAATTCATGTCACCTCTGAAACAGCTGCGAAACTTCTAGTGTGGAGGCACCCATGGATAGCTACCTGGAACCAGTGCTCTTGATCTGAAAGACCCCCAACATCGAGCAGCTCCGGCAACGTCGCTACGGTCTAGGACATCATCTCCACCACAGTCGCCAAGGCGCGGGCTGATGGTATGGACGAGTACCTGGAATGGAAAGACCGATATTTTTCGTGGCCCGGACTGAAGGTGAGCGCTGGCGGTTACATCGAGCAACTCGAGAAGAATATCCTCCCCACATGTCGTCGCCCGTACCTTCTTGGAAACTTTGTACTGCTACAGGATTGGGTGACACCACATGAAATTGAAGGCGTATGAAGAAGTACGCCCCTATTGGAATGGGCTGGTCTTCTGAAGAAGATGGAATATCAAAGCGGATCACCTGCCCTGAACCCCATCATTTACCTGGTTCGGGCGAAGTTCAGTAGGTGGTCCGCAGTGGCGGAGCAATGTCAACGATCATGCTAGAACTCAGCCACCGAACCCAGGTTGGTTGCCTGCAGATCTCTCGCTGGCAGTGCGTTCCAGGAAGCTGTGGCGGAGTTCATTAGATAGTTATTGCAAGTTATCATAGATAGTATTTCAATATGCTCGCTTCAAAGCAGAAACGTCCCACCCATTATTTCAATAGAGCTGTAACTCTTTTATAGAGCCTCAAGGTCAAGGAAGAAAAGTGTTTTTTTTTTTGGCCCTCCCTGTATTTCTCGAGATTTCGTCACCAGTCCTACCGAAGGGCTCAATTTCACTTGAAAACAGCCCTTGTCGAGCTTATCGCCACCTTGAGCTTTTCAAAGAAGAGGCCATTCAGATCCTTCGTTGCCTGGACAAGCGATTTGCTTAGAATAGAGCCAAGACCAAGGTAATTAAGAAGTCGGCTAGGAGGAAGAATGTATCGAGCTCATCGCCAAGGCTGTTGGCTACACAATCCTCTAAACTTTGCTTCCATGCGAAACGCTTCCAACAGACGGGAAAGTGGTCAAGTCCTAATGCCGATTTTTTTCGCTCTATGATTAGGCTGCATTCATACTTTGCGGCAGCGTCTACCAGTGTCCACTAGCGCTCCGACAGTCCGGCAACTTCAGCGATAAGATCAAAGCGCGAGTGCAGGAGTTGCTCCCATTGTCATACTTTCAGTGTACGTGCACCATTCAGTCAATAAAGGTATCCAAGCAAAGTAATCGCCGGGGGTCTCATGGTATCTGAATTTCTGAAGTAGTGTGAAATAGCAGACATTTATTCCATAATAAACTCAAAAAGCACAAAAACTTTGAAAATTTCTCAGAACTCTATACAAATAATTTTGAAAAAAATCTCGCAGCTTTTGTGCCTTTTGAGCTTTTTGGAGATAAATTTTGAAGCTTCACATAATTACCAAACATTTATTTAACGAATGGCTTATTCTCTTTTCTGCAGAAGATACAAGCCCTCAAGGTAAGTAGGAGATACGGGGTTCCGAAGTACTATACGTTTTGGCAGGGTGACCTTGTGTGATTTACTGGTCAGAGAGAACATTGTTAGAGTTTCTGTTCACACGGGTCACCTCCAGTATTCAGCCTATGCACCTCCAGGGAGAAACATAGGGGACCTTCAAGAGTGCACGTACTGCACGACAACGCGCGATCACTTTTTCCCCCAGAACACTCGTCAATAATCGTGGAGCCAAGCCGGTATAGTTGATAACGTGGCAATCAGCGGAGGCGGTGTTAGGAGGGGCAGAATGATTCCGCCTCGAGCTGCCTTGCCCTACCAATAGTGATCTGTCGGCGGTCGATTCAGGAAGAAACAGCCAATGGTGGAAAGACCGCGGATGAGCAATCCATCCCCTTGTAACCGCCCAATAACTGCGACCATATCAACTGCGCACTGTTGTTTGCGGGAAGGAGTAGCAAAACTATTAAAGGCAGTTGGCACGATGGTTTCCTACTTAGCCTAAAATGCTAGTAGGGCGCTGTATAGTGGGGAAATGGCGAAAGAACGGAGTGAAACGGTCAAAATCCTGCGAAGAAAAAGCCTCCGTTCTCAGTGACTTGTAAATCGATTTCGGACGAGTTTCCCGTAGGCATCTTACCAATCACCGCTACCGAAGATACGGCTGCATATGTGTACCCATGTATGCATGCAGCATCACGGCCGCTTCATACCAATCCCTTCGCTTCATAATTTGCTTAGCAAATGAATGAATACGAGCGTCAGGAACGGTCGTCCATTTGTGGGCGGGCGGGCGTGGCGGGCGTTTGGGACGTAAAGTTGTGGCTTGATAGGGCCCTTATAAGGGCACCTTCCTCGGGGAAACCCTATGGAGCGCCTGCCCAGGTCCGCGGAGATTCTTATTCCTGCCTGGAGTAATTGGATCCAGTCGGTCCTGGGGTTTATTCCGTGCCAACTGCGCTTAAGAAACTCTCAAACACAGTAGCGATGAATTCTAGTCGATGAGTTCTTCGAGACACCTCCCTGATTTCCAGGGAATCGGCACCAGTGAACCTTTGTCCTAGGGCAATGGAGTATACGTTCCGTAAACTTTCCAGTGCCGAAGGAAGGTTTTCGCAGTTAGTGGCGCTTTTTCTAATCGATGAGAGAGAAATTGCATATTTGTTCTAATTGTATTGGTAAACCATTGACCTAAAAGATTAAGATAGGGATATGATACGATTTTTAAACTTATTAAAAATTGGTCAATATATAGGCGAACAATAACTGAGCAATTATGAGTAGAGAAAGAACCTTATGCTACCATTAAGAGGGAGTTCCCCTTATATGCGCATCTTTTGGAAAGAGGAAAGCCAAAATGCTATTCGAAGTCATCGGAAAAGAGTTCAGGAGTGATTTGTAAGGAGAAACGTGGAATTCGATCAATAAGAGATCAAATGCGCACACAGCTGATATTTTCTTTTCCAAGTGGTGAAATGAACAATTCCTACAACTGTCTTCTTTTCTCGTGTCCTACCACTTTCCCGCTATTCGTACAGCGTACGTTCTCTGAAAATTACCCCTGCTACGAGCTTGCTCCGTCTTGTTTGCAAAACTAATAATGTCTGAAAACGTCGAGTAAACGTCAATTGAGTGGCTAGCCAAAATTGGTTTCCACTAAAAATACGGCATTGACGTCAATGGAGCCAAAGTTGGAAGCCCGTGACGAATGTCGCTAAAAGCCGAATATGAAAAGGATGGCGGAAGGGGAAGTTTCCGCCTTCCGAAAAACTTCGGGCGGAGTTCTACGAAGAGCAGTGCCCAGAATTTCTTCTTACGACACACCTTTCTCGCACCATATCACTCTCAAAACCAAAAAAAAACTGAAATATCTAGCTAAAGTAAACGGAAACGACTCTTTACTTTATCATGCCTCTACACTGTCCGTAAGCCTTCACTCCAGCTAAACTTCATAGGTTACTGTACACTTAACTTCGAGGACAGTCCTTGCCATGCCGCAGCTGTGTAGCGGGCCACTTTCACGGGAACGGAACTGTCGGGTAGTGGACCCCAAGTACCGTCTCCATACTCCGCACCCGGGCTATGCTCAATGTGCAGCATTTGCGTCATGCTTGTCTCGCAGCGAAACACGTGCTCGGCGGTAGAGAACAATCAGAAATGAGAGACAGACAATCAGCGCCTCTGGCTATGGCTAGGCGCTTAGTTGGCCGTGAGGCAGCGCCGACAGAGTATGGAGGGTCTACACGGGCTCTCCAGCTCTTCTGCCCGTGCACATTTGAGCGCAGAAAGTGGCCAGCTATTGGGCAGTGTCATCTTCTCCTTGAACATCAGCATAGCACCAGGATCCACCGGACGGTTGTGTAGTCATTCCCTTGCACCTGGCTCCCAATTTCACGCAATGGGCAACCAGAATCGTAGGAACTGCCACTTAGAAGCAGGGTACGCATCGTTGTGCCAAACCCATGGGGGGGGGTTGTACTTTTGCTGTGGGTAGGGGGTGGTCGTATTTGGAAGGCAATTTATTTGAGTTTGATTTTTGCTTGTGGAAAGAGGGGGGGGGGGTCGTATTGAATTTGTTATATCGGAAGGGAGAGCGTGCCTGGAGCCTCATATCGAAGGGGGGGGGGAAGTCGTACTCACACCCGACATTTCTGGCCATCCCCATGCTTTACCGCCATTCGCAAGGGGGCGGGCGGGTTCGGTGCGCTCACGACCGACATCTTCGCACTATCCCCTATGCTTTACCCTCTTCAGAGTTTTCTTCGCGGGCGGACTTTTTAGCTTTCTTGTGAAGCCGTTCGAAAGTGGAACATGTTGTGTTGGTACTGGGGGGCCAGACTACAGTGCTGAGTTCCAGATTACTTGTACGAGGAAAGACGCCTACTAGTGCTTGAGGTTAGGGACTACTTTAATGCGTCTAACAAGACAGCTGACCGGCTCACCATGTTAAACGTGTGAGTGTTGCAAGACTACGGCATATAAGCCGCTAAGCTGACAGGCTGAAAGCAGCCTGATGGCGTAACGGCTAGTGTACTGTTCGAGAAACTGTAAACATCGTTTGTTAGAGTCCGCCGTAGAGCGACATTTTTGCCCATAACCCAGCATCTCTTGGTGTAATTTACAGAGTCGCGAACGGGGGGGGATGGGGGGGGGGGGGGGGGGGGGGGGGGGGGGGGGGGGCTTAGAACGCAGTCATCTTAAGGAAACAACTTCGAAGTATTGACTGCTACCACGCCCGTAAGGGATAGCTTGACCTTTACAACTAGTGGATGGCTTTGGCCCGGGTATGTGACGGTAGGACCACGCGGCCGCGCGCGGCAATAGCGAACGAATTTGATCGGCGCGCTCGCGATGCTTTCCTTTACTGTGTCAGTGGCTTTTTTGCTGTTATTGTTATTCAACAAGACGAGTCAGTGCTGAGCTGTCGCAGAACATTGTGAGTTGTTCAAAAAAGATCCGGTATTAGGCAGATAAGCTAAACGAAGAAGGATGTCACATAAAGTTACGTTGGCCATTACGTGTTTTCAGAACTATGAAAGATAACGCTCACCAAGTTGAACTTACCGGCGTCATTATATAATTCTCCATGCCATAACCCTACAGCCTTCGCCAAGACGATCGGGTAGAAAAGCCAAAAGCCGCCAGGACCGCGACTCGACCCATCTCCTCGATCACGTCACACACGAAAAGGTCGCGCTCCGTTCTTCAGCCTGTTTTTCAGCTCCAAGGAAAATTTTGCATGGACCCGGAAAGACCTGATAGGTAAATCGCAATGGACTGATGATGCGGGCATATACAGTGGAGCGTGACCGTCTTGATGCCCAGCCTGTCCAGGACGGCCTGAGTATCTCTCGCTTTGTGGGGGCGCGCGTTGTCCCAGAGCAACCACGGATTTGCAAGTTTCTGGGACAAGGCGGCAGCTTTCACCTTGACCTCCTGCAATTCTTTAGAGAGGGTCTCTGCCGTCACTGTGGCATTGTTGGTAGGATGCTTGGTAGGATGCTCGACGGTAGGCTGGGCGACCGGACCGTCGGGCATATGCATCGCGGAGTGCAAGGTTTCCAATTAGGTGAGCGGAGTCCACCATTTTTGACATCCAGTTCTTAGAAGGGGTGTCATTACCAAACTGCTGACGCATCCTGGTCGTGGCCTGACGTCTGGAGATGTCCAGGTTTGTAGTGAATTCGCAGGCAACATCGCGGTGGTGTGAGCTATTCATCATCTTCAACTGCTTTAATTGTGGTGAAAGAGCAGGGAAGAAATTGTATGAGGCTAGCTAGCTCAGAAGATAGCCAATCGCGAGTACTTTCAGTATTGCGAAATCATTATGCAAAATCACAAGGCGTTGCGTAACGCGACGCTGTTTACAAATGGCCAGCGAACTTTATGGACACCCTAATAGTTACGACAGAAAGAATCTGTGCAGGTTCCTGTGCACCATAATTGCTATGTAATCACTCTAATTATGCAAAGAAAACGAAAACTAACGCCCATGACTATATGGGTATCACCTGAGTGAACAGCTTGGCTGAAAATTTGAAGCGATCCAATTCAATAACGCAATGAGTTTATCGCGAACGTGCGTACGCGGTGTTTACAGATTGCCGCGCTCGCGACGTCGCGTGACCTAAAGTATTCGCTCCTGGTTTGGACCGTGCCTATCTAGAATTCAGGAGATACTCTTGGAGCGACGAATTGATGTAATTAATTACATTCTAAAATTATTATTGGTACTTCAGCAGTTCTAATATATTAATTGCTATAAACAGAAATTCAGATTCAATACTGAGGAGATCCTAATAACGTCCGAGGCTACCAATACTGAGAGATCCTAACAGCAAAAAGATAGAGACTGCCTTCAATGCTACCATACAGGGGGGGCCTAAAAAAAAAAGTCATTTTGCTTTCGCGCATGACTTTCAAGCGCTATAAAGTTACACTTTATTAAATTTTTATCGGACATTTTTACTACCATATTAAAGAGCACATTAAATACTATAATGATACTCCGCCACAGCCTTCTGGAGGAGCGCCATCGAGAGATTCGGCCGCGCGAAAGTGGGTGGGTACCGGAGTTGAGCGAGGTAGTCGATTTCTCCGCCACCGTAGACCACCCTATCGAACTCCGCCCGAACCAGGTAATTGAGGGGATTCAGGTCAGGGGGCATACTTTAATATTGCATCTTCTTCAGGTACGAAGCGCCCTTTCATTCGAAGTAGGAGAGAGTTTTTCCAAAACCCTTCGATTCCATGTGGTGGCACCAAAACCTGTAGCAGTACACGGTCTCCAAGAAGGTACGAGCGACAACATGTGGGGAGGATATTCTTCTCGAGTTGCTTGATGTAACCGCCAGCGCTCACCTTCAGTCGGGGTCTACAAAGAAAATATCGGTCTTCCCCTTTCCAGGTACCCCGGTCCATACCATCAACTCGCGCCTCGGCGAATACGGTGAAGATGATGTCCTAGACCGTAGCGACGTTGCCGTAGCTGGTCGATGTGGGAGGTCTTGCAGATCAAGAGTACTGACCTCCAGGTAGCTATCTGTGGATGACTTCATTCAAGAAGTTTCGCAGCTGTTTGGAGGCGACGTGAATTCCAAAGGTGTTCTCCAGTCAGGCCGCGACTGGAGATGACTTCATATTTTGGCGTACATGAAGGCGATTGGCGGCAGCGTGCTCCAGCTTATAGAGGAAGATCTTGGGTATCTTCCACCCTGGTACTCATATCCACTTCCCCTGTCTGGGCTGCGAAAACTTCGTTGATATGTGGCTCGGCCGAAATGACTTTTTTTTTTGGCCCCCCCTGTAATATACAAATCTATACGCAACAAATCCTTGGCGATCAGGGTGGCCGGCCAGATTATTAGCACTGCCTGCTCAGGACAAGTTACAACAAAACAGCAACATTGACAACTACAAAACTATTAGCAGGTAGCATTTTGCTACATCTTCTAGTGCTCTGATGCTGGCTAACTGGTAATGGAATCATCTAGGAGGATAAGAGCGTTGACCTGTACGCTCCCGCAAGTCATTTTTGTTCATTAAATTGCATTCAAAGATCAAGGTCGGAATTTTTTCATCCTTTATACTCGCTCTCGTCTCATTTGCGTGTACATGGGCATTTACAAGGAGTATAAAAATGTAATATAATATAGACCACTTTCACTGTAAATCGGACACTTTTCAAACCAAATCGGACACTTTTCAAATCAAATCGGACACTTTTCAAATCAAATCGGACACACCCTTCACAATGGGTAGTTGATAACTAGACCACACTAGGTACTGCTGCAAACCTCGCGCCAACACCCCGCCCACTTTCAGCACCGTCATGGTTTCCAAATTCATTTTATGAACTCTATTCCTCTGATTTTTTTTTGCTTATTTGCTGTTATGCACACACACTCTAACTGAAAAATATTGGTACCGACACAGATACGACCCCACCCACTTTTTGATGGAGTTATCGTAGATTGTAATTTTCATGGCTTTTCGCGTTTTCGTTCCTTTTACATTCGTCCTTCACAAGACGAATGTACTCCTAGATGTGCATCTGTACACTGACGCATTAAACCCCCCCCCCCCCCAACACGATTTGGTTCGGAAAGTGTGCGATTTGTTTTAAAAGGTGTTCGATTTGGTTCCAAGGGTGTCTGATTTTTTTCGAAAGTGTCTGATATAAAATAAAAAAGTTATAAAAAATATGATAGTGTAAATAAAAAAAGAATGAGTAGAGCGATCTAGGAGTTCTGCAGACAGCTGTATGAGAAGAATCTACAGTGATAGAAAAAGTTGCGAATGGCTATGCAATAATGAAGTGGAGCACGAGCTTCGAATTGGATAGCTTGGCTAGTGTGAAGTGTTTGGGAATGAGCGATTTGGAGGCAACTGCACTATCTAAATAGATAATAGCGGATATGAGTGCTTCGCACCCAAGGTCAACGAGAACTGTCCGTCGTAGATCTCGAGCACTACGAAACCGGCTGGCTGTGGAGAACAGATCGTAATCGTGAAATTGTTACTTTTTCACGTTCCCCATATCGTTCACTCGAATCGTACTTCTATATGAGACAGAACATGCTTTGCCATGCTGAGCCATGCCGAACAATCGGCTGGGTGCTTGAATCACAACCGATGATTAGACGAATGTCGGGCGGAGCTCCGATCGAATTTCAGCATTTCGATGCGACCGTTTTCCGACAACTTTGACATGATTCATTGCTAAAGTACAAGCGAACGGACGTCTCTCTGCAATACTTCATGCTCATCATCAGAGAGTGGTGAGAGGTGTGGGTGCGGAGCGAGGAGAGAGAGTTGTGGTGGACGTTCTATTAAAAAAATTCCAGAAAGGAAAGTGTACGATTAAACTGATAGCCTCAATAACATAAGCGCAAAACAAACGGTTTCAAGGCGCTGTTCGGCTTGGGAGGGGTGAACTGTACCTTCGACAGTTCCTTTGTCATTCTCTAGCTGAACAGGACCTGTAAACTCGTTGTGAAGCTGAGAAGGAGTGGTACAAGAGTGAACTACTTTTTGCTTACGAGATCGTTTAAAGGGTTTCACCAGTGGCTGTACTTTGGTGATGGCATGTCGGTACATGTCACAGGCGAAACTGCCCAAGTGTATTAGTTCCTTTTAGCTCTCATCTCCTCTCACCTTTCTTTCTTGTTCTTCTTTCTCTCTCTCTCTCTCTCTCGGAGTGATTTTACTGCTGTGTAGTGGCTTACACCATATAAACATAGTGAGCTGACATTTACGGTATTATCACAAAGGTAGCGCTGCCACAGATGAGACTCCAATCCATCCTCATGCCTCCAACCACCGTGCTTATACTCGAAATCCCTGACGTGCGGTAGGCGTGGCCGCGTACTCGAACTGAACGTAGCGGCGTAAGATCTTTTTATTTTGCAGTTGTATAATATCCCCGACACAGAACAAGATGACAGTTGTCCCATGTTGAACTAAACCACCCGTAATCCATCCTATGTCATGTCCAAATGCCACGCCTACTCCGTCTCAGGGATAAGGAGTGTACCCACTGTGATATGAAGACCTGTAGCATGCAATAAGATACCCACCAAAGCTTACCTGCGCCTGGCAATACTGCCCATGAAGTGGCTTGTGATTTTCCGATGACGCTCTCACTTTTTCTCCATAGAACTGCACCCAGCGAGAGGGCGGGGGAAAGGGTACACATTTCCGATCAATTATCAGAACTAGTAGTTCTGCTGCGCTACCAACCATGGGGATGTGCAGATAGCCCGCGTGAAATGGGAAAAAACAACAATCACGAAAAAAGTTTCATGACAAAATACGACCCCCTCTCCAACAACGATATACGTGGCCCTGAGCGCGATTCTCGAAGTGAATGAAATCATTCAAAGGGGTAGCCTATTAGTGCAAGAGGATTACGAGAGCTTAACTAGTAACATCATGGAATACTACACGCATTTACAATTAGGCCTGTTAAGTAGATCAACAAGATGAATGTATGCGTCAGGCACGGAGTGGTATGTATGTCTCGACATGCCGGAAGCAATTCAGCAGCGATATTGGACGATATTTGAGTCGCTACCTCATTTTCACCAGCATGAAGGATGGAGCACGCACCCCCCACATGAGCTATTCTGAGCGAGCCTGCCAGCATAAATGCTTGTCAACAAGATTACCAATTTAGTAATTAACAATTCAATACCATTCAAAAAACGAGTGGATTATAAAACATTACTCATTAAGTGCAGATTTTGGAAAATAAATCCAGGAAAAGTAGGAAGTGTGGCAGACATAGCAGCTTGAGTATATGCTAATAAATACAAGCTGAACTACATTTCAGTGTAAGCCATGCGCTTGATTTTCCCCTTATCGTCTTGGATGGGTTCAGTTTTTTATGAATGCTTCCATTGGTCAAATTGTGCTCGCAGCAGCAGATTAAACCCAGTGTTAATTTTTATATAATGCAAAAAAGATGGGGGTGGATGCTTGGGTACGGCGTTGGGCTCATCCGTTGGCCGCTTTGAGATCATAGCACATCATTAATTTTGGTCCAGTCTGTGCGAGGGCGGTTTAATGCGACCCCCCCCCGCCCTAGTTCCTCTGATACGATCGAGCTGTCAAGCGGGGAAGGAGGGAAGTGGGGAAAGGACAGTGAAACGTGAAACAAACTATTAAAAAATTTATCTCAGTCTATATACGACCCGCCCCCTGCCCCAGCTATCATATACGACCTCCCCTACTCGAGAACCCCCAACGATGACGTGTCCTGGTCGAGATCCACATTAAAAACAAGCTGAATACTCGCCTCCGAGGGTAGTCCTTCCCTGGGCGTTCGAGCTGCGTGCAGTAGTGTACCACCCCTCAAATGTTGCTACGGGAAAAGCTGTAGGGTAGTGTTACCGAGTGCCTTCTAAATACCTTCCAGAATATCTGATAGCACCACTTTCGCCGATATTGTGATCTCGCAGCGAAGCGCGCACACAGTGGAAAAGAAGGAAGAGAACAACCAGAGGAGAGGGCGCACACAAGTAACAGCGTTGGGCTATGGCTTTAGGGCGTGTGTCGGACTGGTCGTAAGGCAGCGCGGGTAAAGTAGTGTGGCGAGGCAGCCAGCCAGGCATTCACTATTCTTCTTCTTTGCTGATGTGCTCTTTGATCGAAGAAAGTGACGTGCAACCAACCTGTTCTCCGCGTGTTTGGAATCCATTATACGCCGTTGCGATTGGAGCAGCTAATTAGGATTGAAACATTACGCGTACTCTCCCCAATCGTCTTTCGCTTCGCTACATTGTGTGATTACTAGGCTCTCCCAGAGAAGCGTGTCGGAATGTTGGATCGGTTGTGGATCCAAAAAAGGGAAGGTCAGTACGGTTTGACGGCAATGAGCACGCTCAAAAACAAATGCGGAACCGATTCGCCGGAGGTGCGACCGTAACCTTGAAAGGGAGCCCAATCGAAGACGTCGAAGATTACGTGTACCTCGGGAGTGAGCTAAACATGAGGAATGACTTGACCGGAGAGCTGACGAGACGCTGCAAAGCTGGATGGGCAGCACTCTAATAAAGAGCGTCGTGGAAGATACCAGAATCACAAGCTCCGTGCGGACCTCTTTAATACAACAGTGTTGCCTGCCCTAAGCTACGCAGGAGAAACTTGGGCCCTCACAAAAGCGCACGAAAGAACGGTTAAAGTCCCAAGCATCAATTGAGCGCCGCTTAGTAGGCCTGACGTTAAGCCGTCAACGAGAATTAAACTTCACAACTCAGACGTCAGGGCCATGTCGAAGATCAAGGACATTGTACTCCACGTTGACGAAGCAAAACATCGATTTGCCGGCCACGTGATGAGGAGAAATGACGGAAGATGGAGCTCTGCGACGATACGATGGTACCCGCGTGATAAGAAACGACCGCCGGGCCGCCCTCCTCTGCGCTGGGCAGATTCTCTGGCCTATCGCAACAATGTCTATGATCAGATTTCTCTTAAGGTCTCTATGCACTGGACAAGCAAGGCTCAAGACAGAGATCAATGGAAAAGAAGTTGGGACCCGCGCAAGGTCAACCGCCGTGCTGAAGAACGGGTCGTCTAAGTAATCTAAGTAAGTAAAAGTTGCATGCTACCACAGCTGCGGACCCATTCTCCCCACACATGACGAGGATCAGGATCAGCGGAGGTGGGGTGGCTTTGAGGAGTTTGGCGATTGATGAGCCGAAAGTGTTACCATGTTCCGTAAATTCCTAAAATTCAGCACCAAACGGCTAGTAGGACGCCCATCCGTCTTAGCAACCAAATATTATTTCCCATTAGGAACTCCGTGGTCATAGTAACACCTGATGATAATTCAGTTACATAATGGGCCAATGAAGCGAGCTGCAGTCCTTCATAGAAGCTCCAATAACAGGAAACGAAGAAAATTAGGACGGTCATCTTTGTCGGAACTTGAAGGCGTGGCAGGATAATTCCCCAAGATGTGTAGTACTAATACGGCCAGCACGGACAGAATTTGGCGCCTCCGGGCTGGCGCTGCGTGGCGCCTTTCGTGAGGAATGTCCTCTTATGGCGCCCTAGCAAGCTGCAACATACCGAGCCGCCCGCCCACGCACCCGCCCGCCCACAAATGCCCGACCGATTTTGATGCTCGTATCGCTTCATTTGCGAAGTGCAATATGAAGCGAAGGGATTTATATGAAGCTGCTGCGGGCTGCATGGATATT
>MU914515.1:0-12542 GCA_036418165.1 Cooperia oncophora
TGACACGAGTCAGCATTCGTAGTGAACGGAACGCAGGACTGCATAAGCTATTCAGCCAGCGGCGATAGTGGGCCAGCGGCGATGGTGGATTTCTGTTGCCACGCTTTCCGACCACTGTGCGATCAACCCTTTCTAGAAAGCGCCATGCATTAGACTTCTATTCAGTATCCTGAACTAGACTTCCGGGTCAGGTCGGCTGGGGTGAACAGGTCAGTCTTTTAGCCTCCCCTCCTCCGACGGCGAAAGATCAAAGATAGATCTCGCCATTGCATACAATCGTGCTTAAAAAAGCGTTCAGGGGTAAGGTCTCCTCACATTCCGTGTAGGAGAAGAGCTAGGAGACGAGGTGAACCACAGGTTGGCCTTGCATGAAATGATTGACATATGTATTACAGGCAGATCTGCCGGCAGATCCCGTCTCCAGAGTACAAATTTCCGCGGGTGCCGTACTTTCACCTTGCGATGACTGTATTGTGAAAAAGAGTGAGAAAAAAGGGACACTGAGGCAGAAAAGGGACACTTTCTGAGACTGCTGACTGGACCACTTTGGCAAAAAGGAGTTCCTCGAAGTGGTGGAGCGCGCTGTCTTTAGCTCTCGGATCGCCCACGGTCACTACACAATACCCCAGGATTTTAAATTAAAATAGATTGTTTATCATTCTGGTTCAGCTACAGCACCACGCTTCGAGCCCATAACACAGTAATGTGATCCCTTTAGACAAATCGCCCCTGGAATGCGTTCCCTAAGCAGGGGCGATTTGTGCGCATCGGGAACGTTGCCCTTTAAGGTCAATGAGATTCTATGAAATATGCGAACACGCCAATAAACTCTATAGCACCCCTGTTTAGGTCACGAATACTCGGCGCACGGGGAGGGGGCATTCTGCTTTTCATAGATTTGCCAACCCATCTAGGTACCCTTTTTCGAGTTGACACGTTTTAGGATGGTGGCTAGACGATCTTGCTCCAGCTTCACAAGCGTTCACAAGTTTTACCAGAGTGAGATTTGTAAACCGGAACCAGGGAAGCAATTATAATACAAAATGCCCCCCGTCGATAAACAGCGCCAACACGAAGGATGCACTCCTGGATACGGAAGCAGAATCGAGGTTTCTGTGTGATAGTGCAGCCTTTCAGATGTTTAGATTCAGTAAGTCATCATGTTGAGGGGAGTATGCACAACTCACAAAGCTTAGCGCTGCATCTTGTGCAAGCACTCTTACCCAGCTTTATCCCTATGCCTTTCCAGGAACCTCTAACTTTCCCCCTACCCGACAATTGAGAAAACAGAGAAAAAGTGGACCGGGCCACAACATGTTGTGGCAGACTTCTCCAGGGAGTTGAATACGATACGATGAGCTCACTTCTACGGCTCCAAGAAAACTCCTCGCTAAAAAGTTCCCGAGGGATCGTTTGCCCTACTTCCGAGATAGCCCTGTGAGCAAATTTTGAATATTAGCAAGAATATATCAAAGAAACGGATCGCTTTTAAATTTGTTATCCTTGAAGAAGGCGGTACTAGCAACTCGGAACCACGCCATCGCGTTGTGATCATTTTCTGAAAATTACGACCCTAATTCCATACTAAAATACGACCCCCTTTTTGGGAGTTGGTACGACCCCCCCCTCCCAGCCCTCTGTCCTTCCTCATCGAACCGAGCCGTCGAGCGGGGTGGGGGGGAGCAGAATTAAACTATCATTTTCAAGTGTCGGAAATAGTAGTGCGTCCATGAACTGACCAAATACGACCCCCCTCCCAAAAATGACCAAGTACGACCCCCCCTCCCTCGCGGTCAAATACGACCCCCCCCTTGTGATGATCACAACGATGCCGCTGCCCTGCCTGGAACCTCGTGAATGAAGAATGCAGGCAGGGCACCTCTATTAAGAGGAAAATCCACCCACCCTCCCCTCCCCCCAAAACTTCTGCTATGACTGATATGACCCGCCTTGCGCTCCCTCAATCTTCCTAAGTTCCTCGAAATTCCTGCCACTTCTCCGGCTTTTGCGTTGTTTTTTTTTCATGAATTCTCAACTTTTTTCCAAGAAAAATTTGCCGTCAAGCGGGAAGACAGCGCACCTAAAACGCGAAAAACCGAGAAGAAGCAAATTGCAGAAAACCTTTTCTAAGGCAAATACGACCACTCCGTCTCTCCAGGCACCGACACGACCCACTCTCTCTGGGAGTCTCCAACGTAGATAGGACGTGTCCTGAGCAATACAGGTGAGTCTGAGGGAGATAGAAAACCCAAAAACTGGCTGGCACTGCTGTTATCAAACTCGATATGGTGTAATTGCTCATTCAAATTACCCCTTTGCTAAAGAGTGTGAAGCGATGGACCAGTGCTATAAATTCTCCTCGAACGCACCCCATAATTAAGTCTGTAATTGCCGAATACCGTAGTTTCTGAATATTGTCACTCTTGCCCGATTTATCTCGGATAAGTCGTGAAACTTTTAGAAAAATAAGCCAAAATATGAGAATTTTTAGTTCTCGGTGGGGCACCCGATGCTTAGACCTTTGTGAAGACCAGTAGAATTCTGTGGGAAACTTGCTAATCGAAAACTATGTAGCTTCACTGGAGAGCAGGTCTGTCCAAAAAGATTTTTGCGGGTTAATAGGTACTGTCAAAAGGAACTAGCGAAAGTGCAAAGTGCCCTCTCCAAGCCGAACAGCGACCATATTTTAGTGGGTGCTGTTTATATTCCATTCATATTGGTTGTTCTATAGTGCACCCCTTGACTGGCTTTTCAATGACGTTTTGATAACCTCAAACTGCCTCTCACTTTTGTGTAACGGAGTCAGTGGAACTACTGGTAGAGGTAGACAACAAGTTGAGTATGTTTTGCAAACCGGTCGTGAAGAGATTTTGATGGAGCGACGGAAAGGGACAGTCGATAAAGGCCTTCAGAGGATTTTTGGGTGAAGAAGAGAGCGTCAAGATACAAAATTCGCAACATCAAAACTTCGCTGGTTAGTTCTGGGAACTCCACATTTTTCATTTGAAAGCTATCTATCCACGACGAGTGGGCTGTGTTTCCGGGTTATGTAGGTGTTGGGGACGAGAACAAGTCTTTTCCAGTCAATTGGGTGGGTTTTCCCGAAGTCCAAGGGTTATCATAAGTGTCCATATGATAGCCCTTAGACTTCGGGAAAAAAATAAGGATTTGGAACCTATGTGTAGCAATTCGACGCATGGGTTGAGAAGAATAAGGTCTTCGCCGTTGAGAGATTCTTTTGGGATGCGCCATGCATTGGAATGTGGCTAAAAATTCCAAATCCATGAGCCTTGTTCTTATCCTCCAGAACGAATCCGCTTCGAAAAAAATTGAGCAGTAGCAGGATGCCTCGCTGGTGATACCGTCACCTTACCATCAGTCTAGACGCGATTCAGGTCTATCCTTCTACTGCTCTAGAGGAAATCTATCTTCTATTCCTCACCAGGAATCTGATCTATCATGTAAGCGAATCAGTGGAAGCACAATAAATGGCGGCGCTAATCGGCTTGGGAGGGACATTTCGCACTTCTGCTAATTCATCTTAAATAAGTTGTGAAGTCGAGTCAGCCTGTCAAGTTATATGTAAGCTACTTCGGTTACACGAATTCACAGGTCTTCACGAGGTGGTCTTTACAGACTTCGCTGAGGACCATTTGGCGCCCCCACCAAGCCTAACCGAGCTGAAATAGTCAGTGTCGAGATATACGGGACTAATGAGGCATGAAAAAGGAGTACTGCCTCTTCGCAGCGGCGCCATCTTCTTCCGATGGAGCTTGATCATCACATATGTAAATTCTTGAAGCTCTAGCTCTTAATCAAGCTCTTTTAGAATGCGCCATGCGCCGTATTTCCTTTGGAACCACACTGATATTGTGAATGTGACTCTCCCTATACGTCAGTGTTTTCATTCTCCCAGACAATTTTGGTCCAACCGGCTCCTGAGGAAAGGAAAGCTCGGCTGGAATGGGCGGAATTGGACGCGCAAGGCTGGAATGGGCGGAATTGGACGCCGCAAGATGGCATGGGAGTAATGCATATAGCAAGAAGAAGGGCAGGGTACTACTACGCAATTTTAGCCTCTACGAACCATATTAGGTAGTCAACTCCTTTGTTAGTGGGAATTTTACGCGACGTGATCAGACCAACGGCTAAAAGGAGTGGCTAGAGGGCTAGAAAGAGCGGCTAGAGCACAGGATTCCCACAAACGTTCTCATCCGTTTTTGTTATCTTTTTCAAGGTGTCCGTTGACGCCATAGATGTTATCTAGCCAACGTTCACATCGCTCCTCTCAAATCGACGGTAAGAGCGGCAATAGAGGGCGGCGATCGCGCAACGTTATGTGCCAATCAACATGTTACGCCTACCGCCCCATATCAGCAAAGTAAAATCTTTGAAGAAATCAAGTAAAAACGCAACGATAAGAGGTAGCAATTTGTCGGCGGGGGTTTGCGGTCAACAACCTCCATCGAGGTCGGAATCTACCGGTCGAATGGGTGCAACTTTAGATGGCCAGGGAAGGCGCATGGTCCTAAAACCCTAATTCGCAGTCAAAACGCAGATCATAGGGTGGATTCCAAAAGAAGCTACTGAGCCGAAACAGTTGCAAGAACAAACTGGACCAGAAACAGGAAATGAAAGGAGGAAGATGAAGAAATTGAGATGAAGAGGAAGAAATGAGGAAATCCAGCAATAACCGTAGAAATGGGGATTTTTCGAGTGATCTATGACACAAATGGGGGACAAGGTTCGGATGAAATAAGAGACCTTCGATAGTGGTTCGAGGTTTGACGAGGAAGTGCCAAAACAGTTTATGGTCGACTTGATTGCTGCTGGCACCCGGCTAAATAAACATACACACACACCACACCCGGACGGACGTAGGGACGGTGGGTGGTGGCTGGCAGGCTGGCTGGCTCAATGTGTAGGCAAATTGATCGGCTCGAACGTGGTATGTACTGTCCGACCTTCCCGTAGACACACAACCAGCCACGGCGCTGCTTATTCACTCACACACTCATCTCTACTTCGAGGTCACTTACGCGGTCAATTTAGGCACTCTGGCGGATCCCGGATCCCGAAGTATATGTGAAGGAAAGTAAATTACGTGCTGAACCGTAGCATCACTTCTGTCCCGTCTGATCTGGGAGTGAGGCAGTACATTACCTAGGGCCTACCCTTTTTTAGGGGGTTGGTACGACACCCCTTACCCCCCCCCCCCTCCGGCCCTTCTGTCCCTCCTCATCGAATCGACCCGTCGAGCGAGAGGGGGAGGGCATATACGGGGGGGGGCAAAAAAGTCACTTTTCTTCATTGACTTTCGAGGCGCTATAATAGATTATTTTACCACCATATTAAAGAGCATATTAAATACTATTATGACACTCCGCCATAGCCGCTCTTTTCTTTCTCATCCTACTTACCCCTTCTTAGATTTCCCCAATGTCCTACTAGTTTTAAAGGATTTCCCAGGAATTTCCCTACTTTTGCTCAAAAATTTTGCAGTCGAGAGGGGGGGGGGTAACACGTGAAACAGGAAAACCACGAGTCAGCAACCTCTCTCAGAAGGTCAGAAGGAAAATACGACCCCTCCCCCTTTACAACGTCCCTGAAACAAGAAAAATCAACTATCAAAAAAATTTTTCTCAGCCAAATACGACCCCCCTGTTGGAAAATCCCCAACAACGATGTGCCCTGATATTACCCAGAAATGTTATGACACTATCGCGCAGTTGGCTTTTCCTTTGCTATTGTTTTACTTTGATTAGTAACTCGACGCCAATCGTCCTCCTAGACTAGTTAAATCCTTGACATTGAACACTTCACAGATAGCCTTGCTATTTAGTAACCAATATAAACGGCCCCATCTTGGCGACATTCATCCAGAAAACTTATTGGGACATTTCCGCTGGGGCATTTGAAGGGGCAAAGTCGACCAAAAAACACCGATTTTGTCGGCGCACCTGCTGGAACCGTATCTAAGCTGAGCTCGTAGTTGTGTTAGTCCAGTGTGAGTGAGTGCAAAGCCTTCGCCGCTGGTCAATCTCTTTTTACTATCACGTTTTACTTCCAATCAGATTCGTACTCACTGAATGCGATGTGTCCTTTACAATGACTTGCGGGAGGGACCGATCCATCGTCCCGGGGATAGAAGGCTCGATTGGCTTGCGCGTGAGCCATTCAGGGGTTCGAACCCCAGATAGAGCGCGTGGGAAGCGTGTTACTTGCTACAACACCACCTTTTCCATTCTAATACAGGAAGGTATAACTACCGCGAAGGTACCTGGTGCGGCAACTGATTGTCTAGGAATGTATGGCCCCAGCTTTGAGCAAAAAAATTTTAAAATCTTGCAATATGTCGCGGGCTCCACACCATCTGTTCCTATATGGTGAGAGCATTCAGTGCTGGAAGGTGCAAATAAACTATTGTGTGGCAGATATGGAGGACGTCCCTGTGCCACGTGGAACCAAAGCTTCAGTTTGAGTGAACCACTCTATGCTACAGTGTTCGGTTCCCTCAAGTCGTTGGTCCCTTTGCGTCATTCGTAACCTCACCCGGGAGTTTGTGCGGAACTTAGGCACTTTCAGTATTGCCCAAGGGCTCATGGTTCGTGAAGAGCATAAAGCCGGGCGGCGTAAAGCAGACGGAATGTACGTTTTGGCGCGGCGCCAAACCTGCTCATCCACCATTGGCGGAGAGGTGACGCGTAACAGATAGTTGAAAAGACTGAATAGACTCGGCGTATCAGGCCTACATTAGTCGCTATTGCTTCTGCTTAGAAAACAATGCCTAGAAATGTGTTTGTGCAGCGCCCAAATCCACCCCCTATACGGCCACGTCCGTCCGCAACGTGAGCCAAGAATGGCCATTACAGAAGAGAAATTGTAGTTGTGATTTTCTCAAATACCGAAACACTGCTGCATCCAATAAAGACGCCGATTTCAGAACATTTATCAGAAGCTGAAAAATCGTTCTCGCCCCTCACTCTTACCATACTTGGTTAGAGTTTAATGATTCGGCAAACGCCATCGCTGGCTTATATTCGTCCCGTAGAAAGTGAAAACATGAGCAACCATTCCCGAAATTTCTTTCTCCTATATTCTACTGTGGCTCTAAATGGAGGTGCATCGGCCGTGGCTGATTACATACCGCGGTCGCCAATATTTATGCTTTGGTGGTGTTTGCTGAGATCTCAGCCAAGCTTTTAGATCAGGTGAATGCCGCCGACAATCCGTCCTTAATCTCTCAGCGGCAATTAGTGGCATCAAGCCAATGACACATTAGACGGGGAGTAGGACTTACTGTAGAAGAGCGATCGTGAGAGAACATTGAATGACCCTTTGACTTGCCCTCTTCCCAATCCCAAACAGTGAACGCATCATTCCAAACTATTACCATTAGGGTTCCAGCTAAGTATCTTATGCGGGAGCAACTCACGTTCGTGCGCCGTGAGAATTTCACAGCGGTTTAGGCCCTAAAAAATGTCTTTTTTGATGGTAGTTCACGGCGAATTTAACCGCCAATCTAGGATACTCAATTTGTAGGAGCGGGAACACTGGTACTTGGCCTTAGTAAAATATTTCCCGGTTATTGACTTTTCGTGATCTTCTTTTTCGTTTTACATGAGCTATACCCCTCCCCCACTTTATCCATCCCGGAAAGTAGGAACTTGGGAAAGGTTAGTAATAGGGAATGTAGAATGACGAAGGCAGATCGGATCAGAGGAGGATTTTTGGGAAAGTTGTACTCCGCAAGAATTCTTCGCAGCGATAGGAGGTGACCCCTGCTTTGGGAGGTCTCGGATTGAGCAGCCACTGAAAGACTTGCTAAGCTGAGGGTCACTCTGAACGTGTCTGATAGAGCCTGGGAAAACCAGCGTCTATCAGGGCTCATGTCGATGCGGAGAAAGCTCGCGACCATTTCCAGAGCAGCCGGCCAAAAATAAATGCTTCAGGAGCTCTTTTTTGAAGACGCGCCCGTTTTTCTGAACGATAGAACCCTCCAGAACTCGTCCACTGAACCTCTTCCCCAACAAGTTGGAGCCCCTCTATCCATGACCTCAGGGCAAGGAGGTTCAAACACGCCTCAAGGCCAAATCAAGCAGAAAACAGAGAACTGAGACATTAAGGCAGTTGGCACGAGTGGTTTCCTACTTGCCTAAAATGCGCTAAGTAGGGCGGCTGCTATCAGTGGGGGAAATGCGAAAGACGAGAGAAGACGCTCAAAAATCCTGCGAAGAAAAGGCCCCAGCCCGTTCTCAGTGACTTGAAAATCGATTTCGGACGAGTTTCCCGTAGGCATCTTGCCAATCACCGCTACCGAAGATACGGCTGCATATGTGTACCCATGTATGCATGCAGCATCACGGCCGCTTCATCACCAATCCTTTCGCTTCATAATTTGCTTAGCAAATGAATGAATACGAGCGTCAGAAACGGTCGTCCGTTTGTGGGCGGGCGGGCAAGGAAGGCGTTTGGGACGTAAAGTTGTTGCTCAATAGGGCGTTATAGAGGTACCCTCCTTGGAAAAGGCTTCACGCAGCGCCTGTCCGAGGTCACGGAATTCTGTTAAGCCAGTTGTACAAATCCTACACCTGTATAACGATTTATCGTTGCCAACTGCCTTTAAGGCTTGTTACGCGAGTCATACCACCTGCCATTTTTTGGGCCGCATGTGCTTTTTCAAGCGCAAGGAGCACCCGTTTGGTTTACACTTTCTACAGACCAGGTCATATTGACCCTGACCTAAGTCAATTTACGGCTCAGTTACGTAGGCGGAAGTGCGCAGGGTAGCCTGAGCAGAATTCCGTGCGTTTGGCTGTCCTTCGGTCGCTTGATGATGATGCGCGACACAGGCATCAGAACTTTAAAACTGGCCACCGTCCTTACGTACCTGTTCAGGTTTATTTCATAAAGTTGGCTCTATTTGGCCATTTCTGCTCATTGTGGTGAGGGTAAGCGAGTGGTTATAAACTCACGATATAATAAACTTCCTTTTGAGCAATTGTTTTCGTGGAAATGCAGTTTCATGATTACAGTTATCTTTGATCGAATGTCAGCGAGGTGTTTAGATACAAAAGCGCAATAAAAAATGCATAGGAAGTGCGGAAAATTCAGAGGAATCGGTTGCACCCCATGGCATGGTTACCACGGGACAACCCGTCAAGCATCCCTCGGGAATGCAAAGCCTAAGATCGCTCCACAGATATAGAGAACACAAGCCAAAAACTGTACCTCTATAAGGTCTGGCAATCATAATCAGATCTGAGGAGTTCCTCTATCGTTAAGTTTCTGGGCGCAGTTCGGCTTGCGTGGAGGCACTGATCGTAATCATCAGACCACTAAGCTTGTACACCACGCACAGCAATATGTAACAGGTCGAGAAAGCAGCTGTGACTTCGTGTGAGCAACGGCCGAGCATCACCAGCGGGGGCGGCAACACATGGGTGGGGGGGGGTGGGGCGGCGGGCGGGGGGGGGGGGGGGGAGGGGGGGGAGGGCGGAGGGGGGCGGGGGGGGCACGGAGGTGATTACTATTTTCGCGCTTCCGAAGATAAGTAGTAAGTTACGGGAGTTAAGAAATCTCACCAAAGATAGAACTGTAAACACTTGTGTTACTCAACATGAAGGAACTAGGGAAAGTGCAAAATGTCCCCTCTAAGCCGAACAGCGCCAGTTTCCCTCTGAATGCAAGTGCAACGAAACCTGAACTATCGCGTTGATCTCTACCCCCCCCCCCTTTCAAAAATATCTTTAACTGTATATTTCAGTCGTTAAACGTTTCCGAAAAAGCTGCTGAACCCACCAAGAATTCATGATGACTTACATTGTCCAGTAAAATCAATACACTAATTTGCAACAGTCAGGCATACTAGATTATGACAAGCTGCTAGGTCAGTGAATGGAACTGAAGCGGTCAGAGGGCAGACAAGGCAAGATCGGCAACGAGAAAGGTGTGCGGTAGGGATTTCCGCGCGGTACGTGCAAACACCCGCGTCGGAGGTGCATTGTCAACGAGAAAGAATTGACTGCACCGCATACAATAGAAGAGCACAGTCTGTCAATGGAAATGGACCGCGGATTGACCGTACCTTCCGCAATTCGGGAAATACGATTGAGGCGAAACCTCGACGAGGGGGGCAGTAAGGCTCCATTTGTCACTTGGGGTGAAGTTATAGTGTAGTTCGCTGCGAACGGCTGGGCGTGTCAGGCGGGATGAACTTTGGCGCGGTGCCAAACCCGTTCTCCACCAGTTGTTGAAGCGAGCAAATGATATGACTGTATCATATCGTTCGTATTATTTTCTACCACTTTTTGTCGCATGCGCGCTTCAACAAGAAGGCAGAGAACGGCTTTGACGGCGTGACACACTCATACTGCCTGACACGCCCAACCGTCCGCAGCGAACTAGAGTATATCATTCCCATAAGGTAAAACATTCCAATATCCCGAAAGCTTTAGCGTTGGTAAAGGCGTTCAAAAACAAAAGTGGAGTATCTGTCTTGTCCACCATCAGCGACAGAGCGAGTGTAAGTTTCTACAGCTCATAAGCAAAACCTCATTCTGTTCACTTACTGAACAGCTTAATAAGATGGACAGAATAAGGGGTTCGTCTGGAAGAGGACGGAGCAGACCACTTCAATTTATCTTCACCCACAACTCTTTTTCTTTCTTCTGAACTGAGCCCTTTTTGTGTGTTCTAGAACCTTACACTCGCTCCGTCATTGATGGGGAAGGAGAAGGGGGGGGTTCGCATTCTCCTCGCAGTGTTTTTCCCCGCTTCACAGGTACTATTTACTCCCCCTCGCCAGCACTCGCCAGCAAAATTTTTGGGGAACAAGTAGTAAAATTTTCGGTAAAATCCGGAAAAACTGGAGAAAGTGGTAGGCTACTTTGTCCGATGGCAGTGAAATGATTGTGGAACGTTTCTCCAAAAGGCTCAACGCTCAACCAATTGCAGAAACCTTTGTTGCCAAGGTAGTCAGGTCCGCAACATCTGTGACCGTCCCTTTTGCGTCTTCGCAGAGACGGGAGGGCTGGCGGATCGTTCAGAACTCGAAGGTACATACGGTACCCACAAGTTGTTCCGCCCATCGAAGACGATATATGTTGTCTGTGATTCAGATGGCATCCGTTCTATATAAGACCGACCTTCAGTATTCATTCAAAAGGGCGCGTGCAGTGCAGTCGCTTCATTAGTGATACAGTTTTACTGGTGCGATACTTACGGTGGATTACGGTAGGCCAAGCTTTCTACGAGAAATTCAGAGCTAATTTATGTTGTAAACTCACTGCTGTGCTATTTCCTTGCTTTTTAAGAGCTGTTTCAAGGTATTCGCTGGTGGGTAGAAACGGTCGGGAATCGAAGACTGGTTACATACGGCGGTGCCGATTTTCAGACATGGTCCGGAAAACTCGCAGATCTCTGACCTCGCTTCTGGTCAAGTTACTGACCACCCACGCTTTTATCTTCAATTTACACTAGCAATGTATAGCAATCACGGGTATGCCTTCAAGATAATAGTACCATCTGCAAGCCGGCGCAAAGAGTGTAGCTTGACGATAATAAAGTCCTTGAGGTATCCACAGAGCCTCGAATTCTGGCGTTTCCAGGGGAAAGAGCATAAGTACTGTTGCCGGAATTTCAGCTTTCAAATAAAAAGATCTCACTGGATATGTCACTTTAAGGTTTTGAGCCATGTAAACCTAAGAAATAACAGAGTGCAACCAGCACATCAACTTACTTCTGTCTGAGATCTTGTGCCATGGCTGTAATGGCGCAGTCTTCTCGGGCGGGCGGTTGTAACGTCGGGAAGTTCAACACATATGGTATGTTAGCGACACCTTGCTGAAGAAATACGCCTAGAAGATTCAGTCAAATGGAAGGGTTTAGGTCAAGCCGAGATATGGGTCCTCTTTACCACTGAAAGTGTTCCAACACTTTATGACAGGGGTGCGATTCTGTCATCAGGGCGCGTCGTGCGTTGGGGATTCCCAACTAAGTAAAACGAGTAGGTCATATTTGGTCGCTAGAAAGAGGATCCGCGCATATGCCTCTCATCTTCCCCATCCACGATCTACGACAGTTTTTGAGTAGAAAACTTTAGGATTTGTGCGGAAAATGCTAGAAATTTGGGGAGAACTCAGGTGGTAGGTAGGATGGGAGCTGGAAAAGGTCGTGCCAGCGAAAGAACTGCTGAGGGCATCGCATTTTGCTAAATTTTCCACCAACGGCAGGACTTGCCCTGACTGTCAATGTTGTGTGCGTCAGGTGTGGCAAGACAATCGTAATCTTCCGCGCTGGGCGTTTCGAGCGACCCGCGCATGCGAGAGACGAGTTGTCCTGCCGATTAAGTTTAAAATCAAAGCAAACGGTAGAGATCTCTATCGCCCAGCAAGAGATCTTGCCTCCGCTTGAAATAACATGTGTTTTGCTGCTCCAGTCGAGAAACTGAAGCACACCGAGAGTCTGCCGCACATACGGTACAGCAAGTCACACGCCTCTTGTCCGTTTCTCCGAGAAGATTCACGTAGTGGAGCAGGGAA
>MU914516.1:6537-22792 GCA_036418165.1 Cooperia oncophora
CCCTCCATAATCATACGCAGTATGCTTTCATTTTGTTTCTTCTTCCAGTGGCGCCAAGCATGAACCCGGCCTTAAAGACACATTCTGTGATTACTCGATAGGTAGCATCATCCTCGTACAAGTTCGATTCGCAATCTCAAAAGTTGACCCCTCACGAAACTTGACGACGACGGCGATGCAACCGTCATATGTTTAAGCTGCCCCGCCCTACTGGGGACGAGCTACATTAGTGCTTCTAGAACTACAAGTGCAGAAGTGACGCGTTGCTTTCATTCTGCGTGAGATCGACCTCCGTCCTCTCTTTCTCGTTTTCCGCTTCTCTCAGTCTTTGTCTGAAATCTCTCTCGTTTCCTGGAGCATTCGTCCTATCCTGGGCTTCAGGGCGTCCTTCACGGTTTGAGATAGCATTTGGAAGCAAATATCTGGGCCCCAAAGCCCACAAATCATACTCGCGGAACGTGTCTTCACTCGCACCACTTGGGACACGCACGCATCATTTGAAGAGCGTGAAGAAAATGTGAAATGTTCCGGAAATGATTTGTCACTCATCTCAAGGTTCTACCCGCATATATAAGCATTCTGGAAATGCAAGGGCCACTATGTACTATTTACGACGTAAAGGAAATGATCCGAGGGAAATTTTGCAGTCTCCTGGAGTGCTCGCGGGCTTTACGGGAAGTTCTCGGGGCTTGCACCCATCAAATCAGTGGAATAATATGCCGGGTCCAGCAAGTGTCTAAGTCCGAGTTTATCATCCGAGAAGTATGGCATCAGTAGGCTGCGTTCATACTTTGCAGCAGCGTCCACTAGCACTTCTAGCGTCCGGCAGCGTCAGCGATTGGGAAAGTGTAGATATCGATCTAGCGTCTACTAGCGAGCACCAGCACCTCCCAGCGTTCGCCAGCGCCTATCAGCGTCCACCAGCGTCTCGAGGGCCTGGGAAGGTATAGGCATAGGTGCTGGTGTACGCTGGTAGACGCTGGCAGACGCTAGATCGATATCTATACTTTCCCAGTCGCTGACGCTGCCGGACGCTCGAAACGCTAGTGGACGCTCGAAACGCTAGCGGACGCTGCCGCAAAGTATGAACGCAACCCAATAAATTGATCTTGACGATATAGAGGGCTTGGCTGTCATATAACCCCTGCGCTTTTACGGCCCAGTCTCTAGGAACGTTGAAATACTGAACTATTTCAGACCACCCTGACTGTGCAATGTACGCTAGCTGGTTCCCATTACAGGATATATCGTTCCAGACATAACGAGTTCCCATCGCCTACTTTTTGTTGTCAATTTAAATTTCAATTTCCTGGAAAACAACTTTTTCGGGACGGCACGTAATAGTGATTCTTTCGAGAGCGGTATCAAATTTATAATATCATCTACCTATGGTGGGCAGATAGTGGCATAAATTGCTCGGTTCATAGATCGATTCTCGTCGAGGTCAACCAAGCTCAGTTTCTCGTCCCACCAGATCGCTTACTGGGTCGCACATCTATGGGGTAAAATAAATACAGAATATTCCGGCCCTGTACAGTGGCTGGCATTTGTGCGTAATTGTTGGGACCAGATTGAGGCTAATGGCTAGAACGTTTTGGAATTGCTCACCCTTCACGCCTCACTTTTCAAAATTCAGGCTACATTTTGATTAGATTTCTACCCAAGGGTGGCATTGGCTAGGTTTTCATCCCCTGGTCTAACTGGTATTCTAAACGCGAATATAATATTTGCTTGGAGCGAAGATGCTTTGTACGTTCGCTAGGGACGTGGTGCCCGAACTCGGTATTGGCTAAGTCGGCCGGTAGAAAAGACTTCAGGTTAGAATATTTCCTGAACTCCAAAAAGTAGGTCTGTGAAGGGCAAACAATTTGGCGCTGATCGACCTTTTTCGGATCTGCTGCATACTACTCTAGTGAAAGTTATAGGGACACTTTAAATCACATTGTACATGGGCGATGACTAGCGGGAGTCCTGCGAAACCGCGTAGGAGTCAGCCTTTTTATCCTTCCAGGCAAGCCCGATGTCAACTCACTAATTCCGGATAAAGGGATAAAAAAGGATAAAGTCTTCGCCGTTAATCAATCCCTTTGTGGGATGCGGCACGCATTCTACTTCCATTCAGAATCGTAGTGGCTTATTGAATGCGATGTGGCCTATACAATGACTTGCGGTGGCCAGCCGATGTACAAGTCAGTGTTTTATCCTCCCAGACGAATCTGGTACCAATTCACCGTCCCCGGAGGGTAGAAGGCTTGGTTGGCCTGGGCGGGAGTCGACCCGGGATTTGAACCCAGGACCGCGCGAGTGGTGAGCGCGCCACTTGTCACTACACCACCTCCTGCCCTTCTAAAGCTTTATTGGCCCGAGAATCCAAGACAAACTGTACACTCACCCCGTACTTGCTTTGTTCAAGGACGGATCCGCAGATCAGTAAAGTACCACTTTCTTCGCTAAGAAGCGAAGAAAGCGGTACTTTACTGATCTGCGGATCCATTTACCTTGCACATAGCAAGTAGCACTATACGAACGGGGCTGAGAGGTAGTGATACCAAAGCGCCGTCTCCATATTGTGCCCGCGCTGCCTCATGGCCAGCCACACGCCTAACTATGACCAAACGCACTGTTTGACTGCACACTACCATTTCTCATTGTTTCTACCGCCAAGTACTTGTTCCGCTGTGAGATCGTGGAATCGACGTAAAAGCTGCACACTGCGGACAACGCGGGCGTGCTTTGGGGACGCCACCCTTGCTGCTCTCGAGCCCCTTTCTTGCAGTTTTTAGTAGAGAAAGTGGTGAGCTACTGCACCTGCGAGCCCATCCACCTCGCAAATGGAAAGGACCGTCCTCGGTAGTGTACAGCTGAGTGTACAACTTGTCTCCGAGGAACAACCGTGTGCTTTCTCAGGGACGTTTTTGGCTGCTACATTTTCTCTACCGTTGTTAGGACCACATACGCGTTGAAATCAAGGAGTTGGCTTGGAAAAATTTTTCTGGTTGGTGAACCCCCTCCCGTAGTCGATAGCGCCGCAATTCAACTATTTATGAAAGTTGGCTGGAGACAGGGTACAGCATCGTGATATGTGAAATGGTGGTGTCGGTACGACCCCTCTCCCTTCAACCTAAGAAGGAAATTTTACTGTGGAGCGGGGGGAGGGGAGGGAGCAAATTTCCTTTGAAGCCACATACGGCTCCCCTCCCCTCCCGACAACCACCAAATACGCCTTCCCCTCCGCAACGGGAAAGTACGACCGCAATGTGTTTCACACAACGATGCTGTACCACGACTGGGAGCACCCTTGCTCAACGGGCTTTGGGTGTTTGCATTTCGTAAAATGCTCCCCCACGTCAGTATGCGCCCCTGGTTGAAATGCTTTTTCTTCTACAAGCCTGAGCTGAAATCGAGTGCGTGACGCACTGCTGACAACTCCTTCTATTAATCTAAGGTCAGCCATTCAAAGGATCAGCAGAGAAGGGCTTGCTGGACCCCTTGAAAAGTGATCACAATGTGCCCCTAAGGTGTTCGGGGCTGTGATGCTGAATGCTGGAGCGCATTTTTCACATGAAAGCATTTTACCGGCTAACTACGAACTTGTTTATATTCTCTCTCGTCGCCTTCAATTAGCTTCACAGCCGAAAAACGATCGTTTCTCACTGTGTGAGCCCCAATGAGCACGGTAATTGCCAAGAAAACGACCATGGATTAGACTCATATATCACTGAAATGGCTGCACACGAACTCAGCTATTGGTGCTATATTTTCACCCTTCACGGCCCATATGATCCGCAGTAAATTTGTCTGAAAGACTACTGCCGTAGTAGCGAGAGGAGTTCCTCTTTCTTCGGAGCTTACACGTAACTCTAGCGGGGGCTGTACTGAGCAGGCAACTCTACGAGGCAGCCTCTTCTTTTAAGGTCTAGATGTCGTGGTAGAAGACTCTGACAGCAGGACGGTACTTCACGACAAATGTAAATCGAGAGGATACTCGGTAAGAATGGTCTCTTACTGGGCGTCAGCAGGACCAAATTCCTGAGCTCTGAGTGGTATCCGTGATCCGATCGCCCACTTGCAAAATCCAGCTAACGAGATACTGACAGTGGCTTGGGCCATGCCGTAAATACCCAAATGAATGCGGCATAAATGGGGAGGGAGTTCCAAAAGAGGTTCTCGTATGTACTTAGTTCTCAAGAACGCCTATGGCAAAGCGCGCCGGGTCTCTGGTAATACCACACGACGACTACGTCCGGCGAATGCTGGCCGTTAGGCAAGAACTATGGAAGGCATTCCATTCTCCTAAGATTAGGATGCAGAGACAGGCCTACAGTGGGACTCGACTGTATGGAGTCAGAAATGAGGATGCCAGGACTGTCATCTGAATGACCTCTCTCCATCTGAAAACACCGAGGTGACAAGAATGACCGCTGGACTGCGAATCCTTGAGCAACAGGCTATGAAGAGCTCCAAGAACCATCTGGAAGGACGTCATACGGACACGTGCTTCTCCACTCCAACGTCAGCGCCGCGTAAGAGGCATATCCTTGAATCGGAGAAGGTAACGCCGTCTAGCAAAGAATATGCGGAGCCAATCTTCCCCCCGCCCTCTCAATCAACACCTTTCTATCACGGACGATTAGCGTAACGAGAGAAAAAACTAAGAAGAGTTTTGGTGTTGGTGAAGACTATTCAGACGCGCCACGCAATCGATTTCTCGCAGTGGTTTTCTGGCATTTTTGCGCATTCTTCTGAACAATGCTTTGCAAGGTCAACTTGTGCACCATCGCGTGGGCTTCTTTATCTACAAGTGATGGAGGCCGCAGTTACGGGGACGGCGGGGGTGGGTGGCATTTTGCACTTTCCGATACTTCCCATCGACGTATCGACCCGTCTAGACAGCCTCTTCTCGAGTTGACAGGTTTCACCAAAGTGAGTCTTGTAAACCAGAACTAGGGAAGCAACGAAAATATAAAATGACCCCCCCTCGCCAAACTGCCCGTGACGGACTTTGTCAACATGTTCGGTCTCCGGACCAGGGAGCGTCTCCATGCCGTTACTAGTACAGGAGGGGGGGGGCATAAAAAAGTCACTTCGACCGAGTCACATATCAGCAAAGTTTTTGCACCAGGGCACAAGATACCCAAGATGTTCCTCGACAAGCAGGAGCTGGCTCTTGCCCATCACCTTCATGTACACCAAAATATGAAGTCATCTCCAGTCGCAGCCTGACTGGAGAAGACCTTTGGAATTCATGTCACCTCCAAACAGCTGCGAAACTTCTAGTATGGAGTCACCCATGGATAGCTACCTGGAGACAGTACTCTCGATCTGGGAGGTCTCCAACATCGAGCAGCTCCGACAACGTCGCTACGGTCTAGGACATCATCTTCACCACAGTCGCCAAGGCGCGGGTGATGGTATGGACCTGACGTACCTGGAATGGAAAGACCGATATTCCTTCGTGAACCCCGGATTGAAGGTGAGCGCTGGCGGTTACATCAAGCAACTCGAGAAGGAATATCCTCCCTACATGTCGTCACCCGTACCTTCTTGGAAACTTTGTACTGCTACAGGATTGGGCGACACCACGTGGATTCGAAGGGCGTTGGAAAACTCTCGCCCACTTGGAATGGAAGGACGTTGAGTACCTGAAGAAGATGGAATATCTAAGTAGGTCACCTGACCTAAACCCCCTCAATTACCCGGTTCGGGCGGAGCTCAACAAGGGTGGTCTACAGTG
Organism: Cooperia oncophora; assembly: GCA_036418165.1. NCBI lineage: Eukaryota > Metazoa > Nematoda > Chromadorea > Rhabditida > Trichostrongylidae > Cooperia > Cooperia oncophora. The sequence goes on from MU914516.1 coordinate 12,272, forward strand.
GCGGAGAAATCAACTATCTCGCTGAACTCAGGTACCCACTCACGGTCGCGTGGCAGAATCTCTCGATGGCGCTCCTCCAGAAGGCTGTGGCGGAGTATCATGATAGTATTTAATATGCTCTTTAATATGGTGGTAGAAATGTCCGATCAGAATTTGATAAAGTGTAACTTATAGCGCCTCGAAAGTCAAGGAAGAAAAGTGACTTTTTTTGCCCCCTGTATACAGCTCAGTACAATGTGGGTTATAGCGGACTTCACGGCTGATGTTGCTAGTCCTTGAGGTATCGTTTGGCTTGATGGGGCAATTTTACTGGTTCTCATTGATCACTGTCGATGCTTTCTGTGCAGGCCTGTAAATTCCTGTTAAGCTAATCCATAGCAGGGATTTCGTGTTGAGCCGTTGACAGTAGTCTACATGTCTTGCCGAGATATGACGTGTATTTCAACAGGAACTAGCAAAAAGAACTGGCGGAAGTACAGTATGCCCCCCTCAAGCCGAACAGCACTGGTTTCTGTTTTCGAACAATCTCAAAGAACAACCAGCGGAGCACTTCAGTTCTTCCATGATTTGGCTTTTTCCGAATTTGAAATATGAATAAAATTGAATTAGGTAATTAAATTAAACTTGGAGATAGTAGAACTTTCTTGTTTGCAGCACCTGGACGACCAGTTTCGCGACGTCGTTATGCGTCAGGTAGCGTACAAAGGCCACCGAGCATTCTAAGCGGTACGTTCTGAATCATTCCTTACACAAAATTACTCAATTTTGTGGGGCATACGGCGCGTTTGGCATAGCCGCACGCGACAGCGCGCGCGAACCAGTTTTCCTGGCTTTTTTGCATACTTCGCTCTTTCAGTAGGTTTTCGAAACACCTCAAAAAAAGTGAGAGAAAAATATTGACGGCGCGCGTCGAAACCGAAAAAGTGGCGCCCATTTTCCTGGTACTCCAGAAGAGAGGTGTAATAGGGTTTCCATTATACTGATGCGATATCATTATCGATAACCTTATCGCGTATCAGCCCCGCCCCCCGTATCCATGTTGCACCGATTTTCAACAATGTTCACGAAATTGCTTGGCCTGAGATGCTGCTTTGAACAGAAAAATGATCCTAGCCTTGTAGCTGTGAAAAAGCAAAACATCTGGGGCAAACGAAAATCGACACATCAACGACCGGGGGAAGTCCTTCCTTAAGGGATCGCCTCCTTACAATTTTCCCAACTTTCCACCATTTTTCCCCAAGTTTTTCCTTTTTTCCAAAATTCATTTTGTCCCAAGAAAAATGTCGCCGAGCGGGGGGTGGGGGGGGGAGATGGTGCATATAGCGTCTTACGGCAAAAGTGAGAAAATAGACAACAACCGAAGCGTCTAACAGTACAAATACGATCCGCTTCTTAGCAACGATCCTAAATATGACTCCGTGGCTGGCGATTCCCGACGATTGAGTCGCTGTTACTGCAAGAAGGGGCTGAAAAATGAGTTAAACGAGTTTGGGTTCCCAGCTGTCTATCTTTCCACTTCTCACGTCTTCCTGACTTGCAGGAATCCGTGGTTTGATGGGTCGACAACGATCGGAAAGTCTCAGTGGACAATTACTACGAAAATCAACGAAACTCAAGAAGGTCCAGGTAAGAACATTAATTTAAAATTGGGTTATTATTGTTGGCATCAGTGAGACAACAAAAACCTAATTAACAAAAAATTCGATTAGTAACAATGCCACTATTGGCGTTAATAATCTTGAAGGGGCATTCACAGTCTTGCTCGCTGCTGTCGCTTGGGCGTTTCAGGGAGGAGCTGGGTTTAGCGTAGCCCTACAGTTTTCAACCTATTGTGGTCGTCTGCCAGCTTTTGCCACAATTTTTAGAGAGGAGATTTCATAGGCGGGACTGACAGGTATCACACTCGGATATCCCGTGTAATAATATTTTATGTCTATATTTAACTGTTTATTTTGCTCATACCATACTATCTCATTTCCCACTTAAGGTTTTTTCCAACTACTCGTGTTGGTACTACTTGCCGCTTCAATCGCAGTTTCCTATTTTCGGACTTTCACATTTCCTATTTCCGCTTCAATGACGGCCTTCTGTGAATTCCATTTATGCCCTTCCGTTTCAATGTTATCAACCAAATCTCTCAACGCCCGATAATTACTTCCTTCATAGATGTAGAGCAAACATCTGCCAGTCAGAATCACTGGGCAAGATTAGACCCTATTTATTCGACTTACGTACTTCTTGATTTACTGCGGACGCTGGTGCGTTGATGGAAGCTGGTTTTTCTGCGGCGTCCAACCGCGGCGCCATTTTGTTGGAATCCCAATAGGCGGGGGGTTCGTATTTTAGCGCAGCCTAGGAGAGAAGGGGCGTATTTGGCTGGGTATTTATGTTTTTCGGCGTTGTAAGAGCGGTGGGACTTTTTCTGTGGATATTTTCTGTTTCGTGCCGATACTATGCACCCCCCCTACCCCTCCCCCCCCGTCGACAGCAAAATTTTTGGTTGAAAGTATGGGAAGTTTTCGGATTGCGAAAAAACTGCGCAGAATGGGAAAATATCCCCCCCCCCCCTCCCTGCTCGACGGCTCGATTCGATGAGGGAGAGAGAGCGGCGGAGGAGGGGGGGGGGGGGATGGGGTTCGGACACAAACCGACTAAAATCCCCAACCAATGATGTGCGCGTGGTGCCAAAACTCGATTTCTTTCGCCAACTGCCTGTAGAGGCAAGCGCACTGCGAATGGTGGGACAAACAGTAGATCGAAACTCGTTCCCTCCCCTGAAACGCCTGGTGTACGCAAATTAACTGCTATAGTCACCTTAGCTTGGGAGACAGTTTTCGATTACATAGTAGCTGGACAGGCTTTGTAGCCGGTTGCCTCATAGTAAGTCGTTAGGTAAGGTTAGCGTCCTCACGTTTTGTCACTGCGTCGTCCTTATGCCTTTGTGTCCGATTCCGCTCCCTTGCACTTTTTTCCGAAAAATTGCCGTCGAAGAGAGGGGGGTTGTGTAAGTATACTGCGCACGTCTTAACAGGGAAACTGTGCACTCGAACCAGGAAAAAAAACTGGGAAAGGTCAACAACCGATAATATTCTTCTCAGAAGCAAATATGACCCGTTTCCTCCCTCTAGCCACCAAATACGACCCGTTTAGCTCGGGAACTCCCGTGCGACCTGCACCGACCACAAACAAATGGGCTTACTGGAACCAGAGATACTTAAAGGCATAAGGCGCGATAATTTGGTACTTGCTCAGAAATAGTTGCAGGAGTGCTCCAAAGTGGGGAAGTGACGAAGAAAACGTAGTCAAACGGTTGAAGAACTCCGTAGAAACCTTTGTTCTACACGGCATTTTACGAACATTTTTGCAGGAGTTCCCCCTTAGCATCATACCAACAACTGCTGCTTTGATAGGCACGTATTCACAAATCCATGGAGCGAAGGTTCATATCAATTGTACTTCATAAATGAAGCGACTGGTGCAGCAGCGTCGATCGGACTGTACGGACAGTAAGGGCGGGCTGGTGCGGTAGGCGTCCAGGTCGGCATGTTGTAGTTTGACAGGGTGTTATAATGGTGCCGCTATAAGAAAGAGCGCTCGCAGCGCCTGCTCAGGGGCTTCCGCCCTGACCATCCTGCTAGGCGTACCTGTCATACAGCCTCGGGGATTTATCGCGTCACTTACCTTTAAGCATTGTGTTCCGTAACACGTCTGCCTCAGACGTCAAAAGAGAATCGTCCCTTTGTCTTTTTTGTAGCGCATCCTTGACAGCCTGATTGCGTACTGTCCGTAAGGTTCTTCTCAGCCTCAAGGATGTTGACAGATTAATGGTAACGTTGTTGATAGACGATGAATGGGCAGACGAGGACTGCAATTGCCTTGCCCTTTGGTATTTCTTTTGTTGTCCTGCGGGTGGTTTCACAAACACACCTCACACTTTCTGCGACGCAGTCGATTACAAGTAAGGGGTCGAAAATTGCTAGAAAGCTGAGGGTTATTAAATGAGTTCGTACCGAAATAATCCCGGCAGCAACGGAGATCACGGGAGACTTTTGCGAGCGGGAACATTATAGGCTTCGAGAGGAAGTGATAACAACTGATAACATCTCGAAAAGACCTTACAACGGGGATCACCAAGTTCATGATGCTCGTCGCAGCAATAGTTGGTTCTAGGAAATGTTATTGGGGGTGGGCGGTGATAGTTATGGCATGTTACTGGTGGTGATACTGATAAGGTCTGATAGGGGTGCTAGAATCAGAAGGTTACCAACTTGTCACCGAGGGCGTCACAGTGCTATAAATGGTGAAACAGGGTGTGGGATGACGACATCGACGGTTGGTGACAAAAGTTTCGCCATTTGTCCTCTACAGCACCTTGGTAGCATTTTAGACCGAGTACCAAATTATCGTGCCTTCTGCCTTTGAATGAAAAACCGATAAAAAGATGAAAGAACATTAGCTGATTAAGCTCATTATCAGGTTCTGAGTGATGGATTCATAACCCTTAACAGTAGTGATATCATATCAGACGGCTAAGCCAACTATATCCCATATTAACTGTGGATGTTTACCGAGATGATAAGCGCCAGTTAATGACTTTCATCGATACTAAAATTGTTCGCCATAAGTAGCTGACGAGTACGTTTCAAGGCCCCAGGCGAGCTTGTATGCTGCAATAGCACGCTTTAGGATGGGGGGGGGGGGGTGAGAGGAAGTAATGCATGAAGCAGTGTTGCTTTTCAGTGATGGGGAATGAAGGACAGTGCCCGGCCGTACAATGGGGTCCCCAGCGAGGGGTTCGTGTTCCCCTCAAGCAAAAAACTTTCCGGCTGTTGACCTTTCTCTGTTTTTCTTGTTCCATGTGCCCGCCGCTCCCGCCCTTCCTCCTTTTCGCTCAACGGCAGTATTTTTTTGTGGAAAAAGAGGAGGAACTCCTGGAAAAAGCTCAGTAAAAGGGGGAAGAATTTCAGAAGACCAGGAGCCAGCAGGTACGATCAGGGATTGGGGAGGGGAGGCGGGGGAGCGTATTCTGTTTTTCCTCTATTGGGAGGACAGCCAGGGGCAGGGGTGTCATGTTGCAGTAATAGGCTTCAATGGCCAGTTCACCAACCACCAACTTCAGTTACTGGGAGCAACCGCGTGGTACCGCGACAGTTTCAGTGTGAAAATGGTGATTAAATGCTACCAAATGCAGTGGGCGCAATTGCTGGAGGCGGGCGGTTGTTGTTAATATCATTGGTGGAAGGGCTGCGAGATGGCGTTTGGCCACACCCACTCAGCCCTTCCACCAATGACATTGGCAACAACTACTCGCCTCCAGTCATCGTGCGAACTACCTTAATGATGAATGGATTCGAACGAAACTAGTGTAAAACACGAAAGAAAGTCATGAAAATAGGAACGACAAAGGCCCTGGCTGTAGTTTTTCGACAACCATTTCCTGGTGATCCTCCGAGGAAATGGCCGAGTATGCTTCCATGGGGAAATGGTCATCCTTTTTCATACGCTCCCATGATAGCATTGATTGCTTTGTATTCAAGGTGAATGGCTGCCAGTTGACGTCAGTTTACGATCTACGCGAATGTGAAGAGGGATCGTCCGATTTTTACGATGATGATTGGGCTTTTCGGAGGCCGAGGAGTAACAGCTCGGTAAGCGTTATATGACTATGGAGGAAATCGGGCTCAATCCCTTTACCGTGAGTTTAGCCTGGCCACTACTAGAAATAATGACAGTAGTTCGGCTAACGAAGCATTGGAAAGGCTCTGAGAATAGCGAAAAACCTTCTGGTGTTTTGGTTTTTCCAAATGTTCAGCGCAACCGACTTTGGCTGGGTGGGTGAAAATTTTGGTGAGCATCATGCGGGTGTTGTTCTCGTGGCCTCTGTGTCATTTGTGACTCGGGGCTTTGCATTATTACCACTCCATCGGTTTTCAGCAGTTTTTGACGGATTAAGAGGAGTGAAACGTATTTTTTTACGTTGACCTACGTATAGTTAGTTCATCGCCTTCATAGTGCCGATTTCAGGACTTTCTGATTCTCCGTAAAACATCTCGTCCATTGTCAGTGGATGTCGTCGGTCTTGTGGGTAAGTGGCATGCTTATTTTGTGGTAGAAATTCCAATGGTTGGAACTGTTTTTTTTTTGAAAATATAAAGCGCACTCGTGGATGAGTTTTGTTCAGAATCACAATCTGATCCATATCGACAATACATGAGGGTAGTGGATTGTTATGAACTTTCTCCTCAATCTGGCAATGTCATAGTACTCGACAAATCTATCAAGGTATTTTTGCTCTTTTGGTTTCTTTTCCATTTTTTTCGGATGCAGTTACATTTTTAAGGTTTTTGAAAAATTTCCCAGTCCCCATAAAACTCCTAGAATTACGGTTCCGTTTTCCCCATCAACCCAAGGGGGTCACATTAAGTGTGTACGTGCTGACAAATACTCCCAAAAGTTTGTTGAAGTTGTCGATATGGTGGTCGAAGAGCCATATTGATTCCAGATTTGGACGTGATTCTCAAAGAAAACACCCTTTACTTGAAGGAATTAACCCTGGTGACCTTGATTCTTGCATTCTTGGAAAATTGAGCTCTTTCTGGAGAAGTTAATAATTCTTACACTTTCAGAGATAGATGAGGGTTCGGTTTGCCTTGGGAGGGGGTGTAGAGGGGAGGGGAGTGTAGGTTGTACTTATAGGAAAACTACTGACGGCACTGGTGCAACTTTTCATGAAATGACACACAAAGCGCTCAAGATTGTTCCGCGCTATTTTGAGACGTTCCGCGCTATTTCTAATGACGTTAAGAGCCGATCTGAGTAGCAGTGCTCGACTCCGATTTACATAACCGTTTTAGTCTCCAACTGCCAGCTATTTGATATAGCACGGATCAGCTAGCCGAGAGAGGCCCCCCTCCTGAGGGAGTCGGTCCAGGATTTGACACCCTTACTGTGTGTGCTATAGCAGTGGTAAATATCATTATTCTACCTCCACCTCTTTCTAGAGTACTTTTCTACTCGTAAAGTTATTTTAAGCCACGATGCTATGTTTACTTTCTTGATCGATTTCCAGGTGGACCGAGCATTTTCGGCTCTTTGTGAACAGAATGTTCGTGCTGGTCTTGTATGGGATGCTTCACAAAGAAGGGTGAGTGCTTTGAGTTACAGTATGTTATTTGGACATTCTTACTTTCTGTAGTGACGGCGAGTTCTTAACGGTTTTCCTTTTTTTCGACTGTTTATTCGATAGCAAGACGCGCTAGGGCACACTGTCACATGTAGCACACAGCGAAGCGTATGAAGGTGACCCCCGCCAGGATACCCTCACTGTGAGTGAGCCCTTGGTCTCCCTCCCAGCGGTCTGTTCTCGATGTCCCAGTAGCCAGTCCCCTGTACTCATAAAGGGAACGGTAGTCTTCGCCGTTGTTCATTCTTTTTTTGGGATGCGGCACGCATTCTACTTCCCATCCAGAATGGAGTGGCTCGATGAATACGATCTGAATTTATACTAACATGCGGGGCCAACGCATATGCAAGTCAGTGGTCTTATCCTCCGAAAGTAATCTGGTGTCGATTTCCCTGCAAGAGTTCAAGATTGGATTGGCCTGGGAGGTTCAAAATTGATTGGCCATATTCCCACTACACTAAGATTCCTCCTCTAACTCATATTCTTCCTCCCCATGCTTTAAGTTTTTTATTGTCACCCCATACTATTAGATTGTCGCTGCGGTGCTATTTGTTTGTTTGTTTCGTTTGTAGGTTTGTAGTTTGTTTGTCTGTCCGGAATCGGTTGACCTGCTAGAAGACTTGGAGAGGTCGGGTCAAGGTGGGAATGGGTAGGGCATGGGACAAGAAATAAAAAGCACACTTGACCTATGGGAAGCCCCGCCCACAGTGGGCGGGGCACTCGCCGAAAGTTTGGGGTTCCGCGCAGAAAAATGTTCATAATTCGCTTCCGGAGCAGCTTAAAGATGGGGAAAAAAGGGAATAAGGCTAGTAAGGAGTCGCCACTAACTGTGGCAGACACATCCGAAACGGGCGGGATGTACTCAAGGTGGGCGTGCTCTCGAAAATTCATAGACCGTTCGCAGAGATGTGTTTGGAAGTCAAAAACTCAGTGCGAATGTAAATATTTGGCGAATCAGTAGGGCACTCGCTCAAAGTGTGTTGGAGACCCGTACCACCAGTGGTGCGGAGCTTGCCCTAAAATCGCGAAATTTTAAAAGTTTGCAGTCTCGGTCTATGCCGCCCACACCTCCAGACACCGGAAAAAAGTGACTAAAGGTCAAAACAGGGGTCGCAGGTGAGGATTGTGGGGCAAAAATATTGTTGGCGGAGCCTGCTCCGAGGTGGGCGGAGCCAGACAAAACGGTCTGTGAAACGGTTCCAGAGCATTCCAAAGACCGGAATAAAGTGAATTCAGGTCAGCAAGGGTGCCGATTGAGAAATGTGGGGTATACATATTGTGGGCGGGGCCAGCCCGAGGTGGGCGGAGCCAGACGAAAATTCTCTAAAACTGTCCCAGAGCACTTCAAAGACCGGAAAAAAACGTGGATTAAGGTCAGCAGAGGGTCGTCGGTGAGGATTGTGGGGCACAAACATGTGGGGCGGAGCCTGCTCCGAGGTGGGCGGAGTCAGACGAAGAATCTGTAAAATAGCTCAAGAGTACTTCAGACACCGGAAAAAAGTGGAGTACAGAACAAAAGGCGGATATCAGTTGAGTCTAGAAATATGTGAAAGAAAATACGCGCGGCGAAGCCGCGCCCGCCCGGCGCAGCCGGGCCGTATCAGAAGGAGGCGCGCCGGCGTTAGCCGGCGAGCCGACTGGTCTTCCAATAACTGAGTCAACTTCAGATCACATCGATCGTAACTCTGACCGACTTCCTGAAGTATCTTCGCGAAGACGCGTCTCAGTGTTCTCACAGTGAGATTGGCGATCTCATAACCGACAACTCACTAGTCACTGTATTTGCGGATATGAAGTGAGTAACCACTGTTGGAGTTACAAGTATCACTTAGAATAAAATTCACGCTAATCGTGTAGGCGGAGTTAGGCCTGTCTCTCTCATGGGCATACCCGTTTCTTTTGCAGTCTGAGAACGTACGAGCGCGCTAATGAGGGAAGCCCGCTTGTAGGTCTTGATGAGATCGGACGACTGCGCCAGTGACAAATGTCCGATATCATATCTAACTCCGCCCATACGAATAGCGTAGAATATTCTTAACAAGCAGATTGATATGCAAAATTTCCAGAGTAATTGAGGCGTGTGAGCAATTGTGTTTACATCGCGTACATCGTATCATCGTACGAGAACCCCAATCGGGGGATATTCTTTATCTTTTGACAATAAAACGGGTACTACAAGCGATTCATAAACAGGTAAGTCTTCATCTTTTCCTGAACCCTGCAAAAAATTTCAATGCTCGAAGGCAGCCCCCCTTATGATGATTACATCAGCTTCCTTTCTTGAGACAGTTTCATTCCTTTCAGAATCGTTCACTGCATTTTGCTCAGTGGCTGAGCAGTACTATCAAGGATTCCGGCGTAGGTACTTGGGAGAATAAAATACATTCGGTAAGCTATTTTCACGTTAGAAGGCACATCTCATGTTGATCGTGTGGGCAAAGACAATCGTGTATTCATCCCTTCCCCAAAGTTCGTCAAGAGAAGGGAACAATAGGGCGGAACAAGGAAGGCGCAGTAGTTGACTGTCTCCGCCCATTCGATGATCATGAAACGTGCCTTTAGAAGAGGTTTACTCCTTTCGATGTGCATTATTTTCTGCTGTTCAGGTTTCACTGGATGATTGCTTGAACGACGTGGTTGAAAAGTTGTTAACTCACCATCTTGTCATCACTTCCGGTCATCAACTCGAGTGGGCAAGCAGTCGATGTGATTACTAAGTCTGATTTGGCTACAGCATTTAATGGAAGTGAACGCTCATCCGGTGAGATCTTTCAAGAACTCTTACATATTTCCCGTGACATGGCGCTGACACTCTAGATTAGAAAACTGGGAGAGCAGGCGGTATACAGCACCCCGAAAATTGCGCTCGAAGCTACATGTGTCATCTTCGTGAATGCTCACCATTGGCGCGCTCTGGAGGTGGACGGGGGTGGGGCAGAAGCTCGCGTGAGGCTAGGTGGCGAGTGCGATGCCGATTCGGCTTTCCATCTGCCAGGGGCTGCCCAGGGAGGGGGGGGGGCTGGGGTGTGTTGTGTGCGCTCGCTGGCTCCTGCGCACTCACTATTACTCGCGGTTTGGGGGATAGGCACTGCCTGTCCGAAGTTCTAACTGAGTGCTGACACTACACCCTCTTATGATCTCCCAATAGGACTTCCTGGGCAAAGGTACAGCATCGTTGGTAAATTTCGTTGAGATTCCCTACTTCGTCGACGGGAAGGAGTCGTATGTGACATTCAGAGAAATTTTCCAAGCTGTTGATTTTTCTGAAAGCGAACCTCCCCCAACCCTCGCTCAGCGGCAGTTTTCTTTTTCTGGGGGGGGGGGGGGACTGCAGGTTT
>MU914517.1:5317-21705 GCA_036418165.1 Cooperia oncophora
TTGGTTATATACTCGCCCCCTCACCCCACTCCCCCGCTCGACGGAAAATCTTTGGGTGAAAAACTGGATGTGGGAAAAGGGTAGGTAGTGTTGGGAAAGGAGGGAGGGTCGTACAGAGACTCTCTTTCAGGTGGGGAGGGGTCGTACTGACACCACCATTTAACAAAGCACGATGGTGTACCCTGGTGACACTTCCACCAACCAGCAAGGCTTTCTGAAGTTCGGGTAAGGAGACGGTTGAGCCATGTGGATCTTTGAACTAGCTTCCGTAAAGTCAGGAAGGCTGGCTGAACTTTCGGGTTCTACCAAACCTGTTCACTTCTCGGGCAGCCCAAAAACCTTTCAGGTAATTTGATTTCTGACCGAAGAGGGTGGCCAATTGAGAAATGGGCTATTTCGTATGACTCACGGCCAAATGCTCTCTGCACAGCGCTCTGTAATAGGTTTTATTCAGCCCATTCCAATGCATTTCGAAAGATGTCAAAAACCCAGAATGGAATGCTTATTAGCATGATTCGAATGAAAATGGAATAGGATTTCGTAAGCGTGAACCGCCTGCAGATCCTAGTGTCTAGAAGGCCTGAAAGGGCATTTCTACATGGCGCTACTACTATTACTACTACTACTAGTACCGTTATGAAAAATATACTTCGGAGAGACTTACATATTCAATGGTATCCACTTGAAGATCGGCAATTTGGCTGAGATGACCCATAGCTTTCATCCTCGTCGCCACTGATTCAGCGTCCACAAACATATCCTGGTCATACTTGATGGGTTCGTCGTCGTCATCATCTTCGTCCTCATCATCTTCATCGTCATCATCACCATCATCGTCGTCATCGTCATCCTTCTTCTGCTTTCTTTTGCCGTCGCTCTTCTTGTCATTGTCGTCATCATCATCATCCTCGTCATCGTCACCATCGTCGTCATTGTCGTCCTTTCCGTCATCGTCCTTGTCCTTATCCTCCTTATCATCTTCTTCCTCATCATCATCGTCATCATCTTCGTCGGCGTCATCGTCCTTCTTGGTGATTTTCTTGACGTTCATCGGTTTCTTCTCTTCTTCTACTTTCTATGAAAGTAAAACATTTTCAACAAAAAATTGCTCATATGATTCAGAGCGACTTGCAAACGTACCTTTTTAAGGACGCCAAATTGTACTGTTAAAGTATCCTCAGTTCCTTGGCAATTTACTCTGAGTAGGAGTATGTCAGCCTGGAAGAAGCATTTAATACCTCTGTGCAGAATTTCCAGGAGGTTTCACAGCCACTAGGGCGCTATGGTAATTGGCAGAGGTGAATGTGTGGGAGGGATCCTTCCGTTTTCCTTTGTCACCACTATTTGCTCCGACCATCCTCCAGCAGGTTCTTCGGACACTACCTTATCGAGAGGGCGCAGACGAACAGAGAGGGATCGGCTCAATTAGGGTGCCGACTGCACCCCTACCCCTCGCCCCCTGTCTACACATGCACGCTAAGCTATCGCACCGCCCTTACTAGGGCTAAGACTGGATGTGGGTAAAGGTTACTGGTTGCCATCTTTGGATATTGAGCTTCCAGAATCGTTTTAGATCGGGTAGGAGGATCCAAAAACGGGCTAGAATTGGGCCGATGATCAGAGATTTAGGTAGAACCGTGAGTAAAAACCCATTAGTGCACCCCGTCCCTCTAACAGTCCAATCCCGCTTTTCCCGTACCCTCCCTCTGAAAACGACTAATGTTCTTGTGTAGATGTTATGTAATATTTAGATGATCACGTACCGGATTCACTCGAAGGGCGCTGGAGATCGTGTCACGGAAGGACTCCTCTGGAAACTCGTCCATATCCGGAGAATCTTTCAGGTTGAAATTGAGAGATACAACCGGGAACGATCCATCTTCGTCTCGCTTGATGAAATTCGTGCATGATTGCTCCGGCGCTGGCCGGTCCTTCAACAAATAACGGGCAACAAATGTCCTACGATAGCTACTAATATTACTATATCTCAACAGAAGAACTAGGTCCCGGAGTACCGTTACTAGTACGTCTGTTCATATTTTATTGAGAGAGTGATGCGCTGCAAGTGTCTTTACGCAATCTCCCCCACTTCGCAAGGTGGTTCACTGGTGGTTTATACGGTCTTGTTTGCTGCGGATGATAGGGCCTGTCAGGGAGGAATAGATTTGACGCGGGGCCAGTCAGTTTCTTCTCAGCTGACAACAAAACTGTATCATATTGTGCAAATCAGTCGTTTCTCACTAGTTAAGGCCACTTGCCCCCTGTCTTTCCGGGAAAAATGTGAAAAAAAAACTTACGGGCGCCACATGAAATCTTTTCCCCTGGACAGGCCCTATCATTTGCAACTCTGCAGTTGAAAAGGTTTATTTTGGATCAGATTTGTAAATAAAAGAGGCAGACTTCGATTGTTTTGGTTTGGTCGCCGGATAGGCAAAGAGGAGTGATGATAGGGGACGATATTGGATAATAGTAAAAGTTGGGAGGATGATAAATGATAATAGTCAATGATAAATGACGGGTAAATATTTGTAGGTTTAGGCACTTCACCAACACCTTTGAGCATAAAGTACATCGCATATTCTGAAGATGGAGAGGGCGTGGCTGCGTGATTCACTTTAAACGCGGTGGCGACTGCGCTTCAGTGATACGTTTCGAGACATTGTTAATGATGTCTTTGCCCGGCTTAAGACAGTGGGATGGTTGTCTAAAATAGAAACATCCTACGATAAAGAGTCCTACGCCAGGTTCATTTAAGGGGTGCAGCCACGCCCACTCAATTTCCGAGATATAAACTGCACATGGATGCGAAAACCCTGACTATTGTTCTTTTCGTAGTCTTGGAACTCTTTTAAAATTTATAATAAAGGTGCTGCACTTATGCTTCCAACGCGTGGACTTCAAAAACCATATAAAACAATAACAATCGATTGATTAGTGCAGGCATTTATACGAGCAGCATCCCATGCCCAAGTGTTGCCAACTACTGTACACAACAATGTATCCACTAATGGAACCGCTGCACGATGTGTAAAGATCACCACTAGATTGGTCCACAGTTCTGAATCTGAACTGGCTCACAGTTCTGCAGTCCGGGCCGGAGAGTAAAGATTATTTCGAAATACGGAAATCGGAACATGATTGCACAAGTGTCTGCAAAGCGAGTTCTGCGTCTGGGTGTACTGCAAGATTCGATATTGTGTTGAGACGCTAGAACTCAGCCTTGGCAGGTAGATTAGCAGTGTTCACCTAAGAATCTGCGACAGTGTCAGTGTCCTCGTGGTAGCGCTCGATTGTCGAGGCAATTTTCTGTGCGGAGCAGGACTGACGTCAATGAAGGGTGGTAAACACACCCATGTGATGTTTGATATCGACGGTTTGTGGTGATAAGCTCCTAGGCGGCAACGTGACCCACTGCCGAGCCAACAAACAGCAGCTGGCAGTTCCAATCATTGGAACAAAGCGGGGAATGCAAAGAATGACTTCAACGAGGGAACACGTGTGTTCCTCGAGTTCCGAACCTACATTTCCGTCTATCTTATCCTTTTATTACAACATTGATACTGCACCAGAAATGATTTGGTTGGGTGTGGGTGGAGCCAGATTCCGAGAACCTGAAGGTTTCCAGGGTTTGAACAAGTTGAAAATGGGTGTTTTTTGTGAACTCAGTTAAGCCTAGTGCTGATCTCTCGCAAGAAGCAATTGGCCGACCGCCCATATTCGTACATAGATGCCATCTGAAGGGTTTCCCAGGAATATCTGAATTGCAACTGAGTGTACGCAAATAGCATCATTCTCTGCCACGCTATATACCAGTATGTGACGTTCAAAATTCTGCATACTGTCAGGATCCTTGCAAACAATAGGGCGTGTGGTAAGGCGATAAGGCGTGTTTATTGGAGCGCTGCCAAGGGGTCCTTTCCATCAGAGGCGCCATACTGGATCCGTAGCAGTGGCGGGAAGGGTTGTTCCCGCTGCGATGCCTAGGAATTACGTCGCTTCACATGCCCCATCGTTAGGGTACAGCACCGTGATGTGGGAAATGGTGGTGCCCAGTACGGCCCGCCTCTCGAGACCCCCTCCCCTTCCCTAACAACTACCCGCAGATTTCCCCAAATTTTCCATTTTTTCACCCAGCGATTTACTGTCGAGCGGCGGGGGTGGGTGGTAGGGGATTGGGGTACATAGTACACACGAAACAGGAAAAGTACGCGAAAAGTCAACAAACAGGAATTTTTTCCCAGCGCGGCAAAGTTCTCTCAGAGCCACATATACGATCCCCCCCCCCCTTCCCCAGCCGGAAAGTACGACCACCAATGTGTTCCACACAACGATGCTGTACCCTGCCTATCGTTTGCTGGTTTCATGACTTTAAGTAAGGTGCGTATCGGAGTGTCGGGTAGAGAGGTTCCCACGTATTTACGTTTCGGCCCGGCGCCAGCGTGTTTCCATCGATGGCTGCTCGTCTCATAGTGGCAACGACTGGTAAAAACAAGCTGGCGTCACGTCGAAACGTGCGCACGCAGGAATGCCTCATAAAGCGCCTGTGATAGCGACTGCAACTGATCATGTCTAAAAGGGGCTGAAAGTGTGCTATATACCATAGGGCTTCTTGTCGTTCTCCCCCTTACCAAGCGCAACCTGAACTCAGCCCACGCTACTAAACACTGTAACAATACCCTTCCATGGGCATTCGATGGTAATGTTCACGATGGCAAGAAAAGGGTTGCAGAGGACAGAGCTGTCGGATCTTTTTTGTGATACGCCATGTAATTCACTTGCACTGAGATTAGTAGTAGCAGTGGAGTTGAATTTCAATCAAAGATGGTATCTACATCTCCAAACGAATAGTTCTCACCTATAGTCTGTTTCTTCGAGCCCCGCCCACTATGAGAGGCTCCGCCCACTTTTCAAAAATGGTGCGAATCAGCAGTGTAGAGCCTTGGCTTGCATGCTAGGGTCTCGTCCGTCACTCGGAACAAATAAATCAGGCAAAGTTTGTTCCTAATGACCAGCAATACCCTTGCCATGCAAGCCATGGCTCTATACTGCCGATTTGCACCATTTTTGAAAAGTGGGCGGGGCTTCTTCAAAGTGGGCGGAGCCTCTCACAGTGGGCGGGGCTTCACGGAGCAGTCCAAAAATGCAAAAATTTTGAAAAAAATATCAAAATTCCGCAAAAAGCAAGTGGGCGTAGCCAAAGGGGCGGAGCCTAAATTGCCGGTGCATGAATGCGCGTCTACGAGTACCTTCGTTGTGCGAAGAGTGGATGTGAAATTAAAATTGAAAAAGTTATGAAGATTTGAAGTTCGCAACAAACTTTAAAGAATGGGCGGAGTCAGTCATGTGTTGAAAATCTATGTCCGCGCTGACAAGTAGGCGTGACCGTCGGGGCAGGGTTCGCGGTGGTGTCTGGCGTGATTTGGTTGGCGAACTGCCTGGTCTAAGAAGAGTGGTGAATTTGCTTTGAAAAGTGGTGAATTTGGTTTGAAAAGTGGCGAATTTAAAGTGAAAATGGTATATTTACAATGTCCCGAGCAGGGTCAATCATGGTGTCGAAGAGTTTCTTCTTCAACGCAACCCCTTACCTCCTCTACAGATATAAATCCCACGTCGAGCAGTATTCACACCTGGAAGGCTAAAGTGGAAAAAAATATCAACCGTCAAAAATTGAAAACGTCGGCTCTAATACGACACCCCGACGTGCTGCCAAAAACGACCTCCGTCAAGAAACTCCTTGTCATAAGGTTAAGCAAGTTGGCAACAGCAACAGCTGAAATAAAAAAGCAGAACAGATTCCAGAATTGTTAAGCCCATTGGTGACCGAGTTCCAGAAACTGACACTGATATCGTTAAGGTGATCGGAGTAGTGTGTGGCAGCGAACGCTTACGCAACGTACGCGATGCGCGTGGTAAGGTAATCGTCTAAATCTTGACACGCGATTCCCCTCAGGAGCAAAAGGTGCTTTCATTTCATTCGGAGGTAATAAATTTTATAAGAGTTTCGGCCAGGTGAGGAAAAACTGACTTGTTCATCGGTTGGCACCGTAAGTCATTGTACAGGCCATATCGCGTTCAATAAGCCACTATTTCCCATGAAATTAGATTGCGTAATGCATCCCAAAAGGATCGATAGCAAAACGTTAAGATTTAGCTTTTTGTTTGAGTTGACAGCTCCTCTTGTCGGTTACAGTTGGGTCAACTTTTTATAGTAACAGCTGACGTGCACCGGATGTTCCAAGCAGTTATGTTTAACGAAAGAATGAGTCAAAGACTGTTGCAAAGACACGTCATATAAAAAATTGTCCATTAGCGCGAGATTAAACAATATCGCAGCACTGAACAAAGGGATGAAATCTCGAAAATATCGATAAGTCCGGCAGCCGCTGGTCAAAGACAGGGCGATTTAGGACTTCGCCGTTCTGTTCTCAAGGTCCATGCCAAGCTCCTCCAGGAAAACAGATACTGAGCGATCGAGAACAACAGAGGTAGGAGGGCGTTTACCTATAGTCAGGTTGTGGCTGGCTGTGCTGCAGCGCGCGCGAGATCGAGCGGCACTCAGGAAACGCTACCCTCCAGCCCGACCATGCATTTTTTGAAAGGACCAAATCAGAAGGTGGACGCCACTCGCAGCTGTGACGCCGCTCATCCGCCATGCGAGGGACGCAGGGAATCCACGGGGGTGAGTGTTCTTTTTCCCCTCTGAAAGCAGTTGACAGCGGAATCCCTATGACAAAGTAGGAGATATCTCCTAGCAGGGCTGATTTCGGCGCCCTGAGGCTGCCATGACGCCTCCCCGAGAAACGGTACCTTGATAGCGCCTTATCCAAGGTACCCTTATAGCGCCCTATCAAGCTGCAACATACCGACCCCACCGCGCCCGCCCGCCTACAAATGGACGACCGTACCTGATGCTCGTATCGCTTCATTTGCTAAACATGAAGCGAAGGGACTGGTTTTGAGCAGCTTCTTGCTGCATGGATCTATGTGTGAGTACATACGTGCAGCCGTACAGTCCTCATCATTGCGGACCGGTGGGGCGTGTCAGCCAGTATGAGTGTGCACACTGTTGAAGCCGTTCTCAGCCTTTTTGTTGAAACGCGTATGCGACAAAAAGTGGTAGAAAACGAGTAATACGAAGGATATAATACAGTAATGTCACTTGCCCGCTTTACACTGGTGCAGAACGACTTTGGCACCGTGCAGAACGACTTTGGCACCGCGCCAAACGCAGCCGCACTAACACGCCCCACCGGTCCGCAATGATGAGGACTGTAGGTATCGTAGCGCTTATTGGTAAGATGCCTACGGGAAACTCATTCGAAATTACACTTCGAATTATTAAGAACGAAGGCTTTTCTTCGCAGGTTTTTGACCGTTTCACTTCGTTTTTTCGCCATTTTCCCCACTATATAGCGCCTGCTAGCATTTTAGGCTGAGTACCAAATTATCGTGCCAACTGCCTTGAGCAGGCGGTCGCTGGTCACGAACTTGATAGATGAACAGGGGATTTCCTTAGCTGGATTTTGGTTGAAAGAAGTGCACCCCCCCCTGAAAGATGGTTTGATACTACCCCCCCCCCCCCCCCTAGTTCGTACCTCATCGAGCTGTCGAGCGGCGAGGGGTATATAGTACATACGAACACACGAAAAGCCAACAAACTGTCCCAGTGGAACAGACGGCAATTACGACCCCCACTGCCCTCAGTGACCAAATAGCGATTCCGCATTGAGAAAAGTTCACAAATAGAATGCTTGGAGTTGAAGGAGATGAAAACAAAGCGAATATAACTTTTACAGTGCGGAAGTCTCCAACTGGTACGTAAATGCTGCAAAGGTCAGAAACTGGAAAATCTGGAGAAGAGTTATCCACGTTAATAATATGTTGATGTGTGCAAAAGTATTCAAATAAAATAAAAACTTACCGACGCTACCGTTACAGCGCAAGTGCATTGATGCTTGTTGTCCTCGTGAGTAGATTCGTCTTCATTTCGCACGTTACAAACTTGATGCCCTTTTAATGGACATATTGCTGCCATCGATAACGGTAGAAGAATGACCCACTTGAGAAACATCTGAAAATTCAGTATTGATCCCAAAAGTTCTACAAAAGAAAATTGGCAATGCAGCACAGTTGAGAGCCGTACTTGAGGAGTTCTGCACAACATTTGGAATAACGAAACTAAATAGGATCTACCAGTCGAAAGTCATAATATCTGGAATGCTAGCCGTGATGATAATCTTCTAATTCAGGGATTAGTCTATGAGCCAGCGATGGGAGACTGGCAAGCAATTACCAGGTGACTTGAATCACACACGTCACCTACTTTCTTTTACTTCCTTCCTATCCTCTACATTCTGATTCGCTTTCCCAACACCCTACAACGAACTGTATATACTCCTTATGGATCCTGATCCTTGCCATGTGAGAAGTAAACGGTCCACAGCTGCAGTAGCACGCTGCTGACTTCCCACCCCAGAGATCAATCACTGAATAATCCTTAAAAGACGACCTCCGAGATTCCTGCCATGTATGAGGTGATTGGGTCCCTAGCTAGGTTAGCGTGCCCCTCTTTTCGATCGAAAATGTACCCGAATGGGGTTGGAGAGAGTGATACCCTGATGCCATCTTCCATACTCCGTCTGCTCTGCTGCACGGCCTGCCACATACCTAAACATGGCCAAACGCACACTATGTCATGCGTCCTCTTCACAGCATGCCTGCGCGTCACTGAGGAGCCTTTAGATCGACCTGGTATGATTGCAAAGTATGAATGGGAATAGTGCGGGCAGCAATCTGGAGCAGCTTGTACTACCCCCCTCCAAGCCCCCTTTCCCATTCACTATTTGAGCGAATGTTGGCGCACGTACGCGCGTCGAGCCATATTTAAACATAGAAAGACTTTAATTGGAGGTGAGTGTTTAGATTGTCTTTACACGCAGGTTTCGCAACTGCGAGGCAGCGTTCAGACTTCGCGACGTTAGCGCTTCGTTAGCAAGCGTATCCGCGCGTTGCACCGACATACTATCTTTCGACTGCACCGATCGCGCGACAGCGCTGCCGTCCCCGCAAAGTCAACGCTGCCTTAATCCGACTAGCATGTAACTAGATAATCTTCTCTTGACACGCTTGACTCCTATAAGTAATCCGCCTTTAAGACCTGTTGCGAAATGTACCTCAGGTCGATCATATCAAACTCACTCCACAAGACTCTTGGTAATTAACCAGTAAATGAATCACGCAGACTTCAGCTACGCGACGGTAGCGCTTCGGCGCGTCCAGTGCGCGACCGAGCGCTGCTTCCGAGACCATCGCTGCCTCTACTAGTTCTTCTTAGATGAGTTGAATTTGCTTCTATAAAGCCACGCTCATGCCCACTCTATAGCATATCACATGGACTTGTGTCAAACGACGCTTCATTGTGCATTCTAAAAGCAAAGAATCCAAAACATGACGAATTGGGCGGCTACAAAAGCACTGGTCTTACGGAGTAGAACTGTTGTGACCGCTCATTTAACTTAATCAATCAGGTAAATTTAATCAGCATCACAAGCAAAATTTTTCCTCACAAGTCTTCATGAAAATCGTTGTTGCAACGCAGCGGACTTTGTTTTCCTCCAAGGTTTTTTCGAGAAGAGGTTTGATCACAGCGAGGTGAGCTTTCTGGCGCTAAGTATCATATTGGCTCTCGAAAAACTCCCAGTAATTGACTCTTCTCAGTTTAATCGTTTCAAAGCCATGCCTCCTATACAACCCGTGTCCCACTCTGCAATACCTCCCCCCTCGGTTGACCCAAGTTCTGGAAGAAAGAAAATGCTTGGAAAATCTGGCAAAGAGTAGTAAGTCGGACGGAGAGAGATGAGTGGTCACAGAGCCTCCAATCGCAAGGCAAAAACGTCCTTAGAAAGCGAAATGGATATAAACACAGATTCTACAGTTTTCGGCCAGCATTAAGTCTTAAGGACTTGTGGCTAATCAGAAGGCCCTATCAAACAGTTTTGTTGAGCGGAAAGCATCGTCCCTGGACCCCTTCTCCACTGAAGTAAGATAAAGCGATCACTACGTAGATCTCTGGTAAAGCGTTGAATTGAGTACAAGAAATGTTAAACGGAAACGAGCGACCGGAAAAATCATGCCCACAATGGCCTCTGACGAAAACGTTCCATGGTTTGAACAATGCCCGTCTCGAGAGTTCAGCGTTAGAGAGCTGAGAAAACTAGGAGAGAGTTGATCAACACACTGTAACCAGGCCACTCTTTACCACTCCTACACTATCTGAGTTCTCTCCAGGAAACCTCTAACTAAAGCCAGTCTTCAGCGATCGAAGAAAACGCCACTTGCGCTGGCATGGCTCCTTCGGTCTTGCGACTACCATTCCACCACTTGTCGTGATATAGCCATAATTATGACAATACACTGGAATCCGTTTCAACCCGATTTATATGGCCTTAAAAGAAAAAGATTGCAAATCATCAGCAATCGAATGATTGATATAACAGCGCTAGGACACTCACATTGTACACGCGAATTTCCAGGGGGCTGTATTTTTGGTCCTACAGGAGAGGGGGAAAAAAAAAAAAAAAGTAATTAGCCTCAGCAAAATATCTCACGTGCTCGAAGAGCTGTTTGCATTGTGATTTCGAGTTCTCCCGTTCCCTACATCTGACTTATGTACCCCCGTCTACCCAGGTTATTCTGCGACCAATAAAGCCTGTAAAGCCTCTATTTTAGATAAACTTGCTAGGGCAATCTCGTCCCCCGCTCGATGGTAAATTCCGGGGTAAAAAACCTAAGACATTTGGGAACATTTAGAAAAAAAGTGGTAGAAATAAGTAACAGCCAACACTGCATATTGTGGCAGAGGGCTCGTTTTCAAACGAAAATATGAAGGTCCTATCATGTAAAGTTCTCCCAGTGCACCTCATGTACAAATGAGCAGACAATGCAAAAAAATTCCCTTCATGACTGCCCCACCGACAAAATCTTGTTGACGTAACGAGGGGGAGGGCAAGAGGGGTGGGAGGATGGAATTCTGTAGCCACCCACCCAAGTCAAGCTCAAGCACGAGTTCGAAAAGGGGAAGGATCAACAGTTAAAACTCTTCGTGGCCACAGTACAGCTCCCCTCCTCGGGCGACTAAATACGACCTCTCTCGAGGCTGCGGGACCCCCAACAAAATGTCCCCAAATGTAAATAGATCCACAAAATGCATACACCCCTACATTGTACACCGTCAAGTCTACAAAGAGGTGTTCAATATCTTTGGAATGTTGCCAAGAAATTGGTTTTTGAATGTGCTTATTGGCGCGAGAAGCGAGAGAAGGTGGCGGGAACCCGATTTTAATCCCAAAACCAGCATATCCCGCGGCAACGCTGACAACTCTTCACCCATTTCACGTAGTCTTTATATGCACCATTTATATTGACTAGTTTCAACTCGTACTAACTCCGTTCTGCGCCTAGCGCTTCGGGAGTGCCGCAAGAGAAAAGTAAGCAGTTGAATAAAAAATTTAAAAGATGGGATAAGATGACCATTCTGCAAACAACAATTCACCGTACGCTAAAAAGGAAGGTGTATTGACGTAAGCATGATTTCTCATTGCCACCCCCCCCTCAGGAAAAAGCCCCTGAAAGGCCACATATGTAGGAAATCAGACTGGTATGAAAATATGAGTTTACTGCGAGTCTGATATGTCAACAGCTTTGGTTGAAGTGGCTTCCCCGGAAGCCAATGGTTTCACGTTCTCTATTAGCCCGGAACCAACACAACACTACTACATAACACTGAGTAGTAATGTCAAGCTGTTTTTCACATCGCTTCAGTAACTAGAAAAGGTAAAGCTCCATAAAAATCGATAGCATGAATTAAATGGTAGGAGATGTTTCCAAACTATTACACAATAAATTTTCCTGAAAATAAAAAAAAAGCAAATGGTGCGTGATGAGGTTGAGATATGTTGGAGGACACGAAAGTTGTGTGAGTTAGCTGAGCGCTGCCAACACCCGACTTTCCTACAGTCGTCGATCATCGAAAAGTCCTCAAGCATGTCAAACACTTCGGCAGCTCGCTCACATCGCTACAAATCACTGCTAATCAAAATCATTTGAGTTCAAGTCTAGCTTGTAGCAAACTATAACCAGTTCAGGGCACTCTTAGGAGCGCATTTGCACGTTCGCTCTACTTATCATTGTCGAGCCATCCAAGACAGAACTGTGAATCGCTCTCGTAAAGCCATGAATGATACCAGCGAGTTGTAGAAGTACTGTCAATCTTGCAAAGCGATTATACGACCAATCGAAGTTGCGAAAGGCAAAATGCCGTCCCCCAAGTCACTCCCCCCCCCTCGCGTCATCTGGGGCTCGCGACGTTTCCTTTTTCGTAGCAAGTACAACGCAATGTAGCACTGATGATGATGCTGAGGCATGTGGCGCCGCCATCGTGCACAGTATCGTGGGATAAAGTTTCGAGAAAAATTGCACGAGAGCTTACCGGAATTCTCGTCTCGCGGTCCACCTGGAAAGAGTATACCTCTGTATCCCTGAGATGGGAGGGCGTGCCTGGGCACTCCATTTGAACATGGCAAAACACACGTTCCTCATGGGTCTTTCCATCTGGAATGAGTGTCTTCCTCTGTTGAGCTGAGCAAAGAAATGACTACTTCATTCCAAGACGACAATACCCCACTAAGAACGCGGGCGCTGTCACGCTCAAATGAAGTACGCAGCCACGCCCTCCCCCTATTTAGGACTTGGAGTATAAAGATAGTCAATTCTTTATACTCCAAATCCTAAGTGAATCAAGTTGTTTTCAGATCTTTACTATGCCATTTGCGTATTTCAAATTTTTTCCTGCATCTGTAGCACGCCTTCGGGTGTATTCAAATGAATAATTCTAGTCAATCGAATGATTCCATGGCCTTCAGCTCAAATTTGAAGTCGTTCATTGGAGAAAAGCAATCTTTCATTGCAGACTATGGCATGATTTTCAAGAAATGTAAAAAGTAACAGAAAGAGGATTTGAGAACAGTGCTACGAGAGAAGCCACTTACGAATATCAGGCAAAACATCAATGGGAAAAAAACTTCTCCGACACATTGTTCCCCGCATCGTTAGAAAATCTGTCAAAGAACCATCACCCTATATAAAGCGCTTCGTCTGTTGTTTGTTTGTTTGTTTGTCTGTCCGGAAATTCGGTTCGACCTGAAGAACGACTTGGAGAGGTCGGGTCAAGGTGGGGATGGGTAGGGCATGGGACAAGAAATAAAAAGCACACTTGACCTATGGGAAGCCCCGCCCACAGTGGGCGGGGCACTCGCCGAAAGTTTGGGGTTCCGCAGAAAAATGTTCATAATTCGCTTCCGGAGCAGCTTAAAGATGGGGAAAAAGGGAATAAGGTTAGTAAGGAGTCGCCAGACTAACTGTGGCAGACACATCCAAAATGGGCGGGGCGTACTCAAGGTGGGCGGTGCTTCTCGCAAAATTCAGTAACCCGGTTCGCGAGAGTGTTTGGAAGTCGCAAAAAACTCAGTGTAGAATGTAAAAATATCCGGCCGTGCGAAATAAATATCTGGCGAATATAGGGCACGCTCAAAGTGTGTTGAGACCCGCCCACAGTGGGCGGAGCTTGCCCTAAATCGCAGGGTATTCATTTTAAAAGTTTGTAGCTCGGTTCCAGAACACTCCAGACACCGGAAAAAGTGGACTAAGGTCAGCAGAGGGTCGCCGGTGAGGAGGGGCAAAAACATTGTGGGCGGGGCCGGCCCAAGGTGGGCTGGAGCCAGACGAAAATTCTCTAAAACTGTCCCAGAGCACTTCAAAGACCGGAAAAAAACGTGGATTAAGGTCAGCAGAGGGTCGCCGGTGAGGATTGTGGGGCACAAACATTGTGGGCGGGCCCGAGGTGGGCGGAGCCAGACAAAAGGTCTGTAAAACGGTTCCAGAGCACTCCGAAGACCGGAATAAAGTGAATTCAGGTCAGCAAGGGGTCGCCGATTGAGAAATGTGGGGTATACATATTGTGGGCGGGGCCAGCCCGAGGTGGGCGGAGCCAGACGAAAAATCTGTAAATAGTTTCAGAGCACTCCAGACACTGGAAAAAAGGTCAGCAGTGGGTCGCCGGTGAAGATTGTAGGGCACAAACATTGTGTGGCGGGGCCTGCTCCGAGGTGGGCGGAGTCAGACGAAGAATCTGTAAAATAGCTCAAGAGTACTTCAGACACCGGAAAAAGTGGAGTACAGAACAAAAGGCGGATATCAGTTGAGTCTAGAAATATGTGAAAGAAAATACGCGCGGCGAAGCCGCGCCCGCCCGGCGCAGCCGGGCCGTATCAGAAGGAGGCGCGCCGGCGTTAGCCGGCGAGCCGACTGGTACTACATAATAAGGGAAGGGTGGTAGGTCGAATTGGTCAGTGAACTTGCGATGTGTAGCGACAGAGGGTCTTCGGACGGTGAGTGCGTAGGCGCCTTCCATTAAAAGTATGTCGATGCCTGGTAAAGGGGGATGCTCGTGCATCTGCACCTCTCACCGAGACAGCATGACCTAGCTTTGCCGCGTCAGAGCATGGCGTATCTGATCTCCCCTCAATTAGAATCCTTCCTGAAGACTCACTGTTTCGATAGGAGGTCAATCTGAATTGTAGCATGCTTGGTAATGGTTGGCCCGGCTTATAGCCATAGCGCTATCTCAATACAAGTCCCCAGTATTGTTATACTGAATCCTCCATTGCAGGACAATCGTTAGAATTCGAACGCCGCCTGCCTACCGATGATGATTAAATTTCCGAGGTCCTGCTGGGAGCAAGTTTATAAATACTCATATTTAACAAGTAGTAAGGCTCTTCGCGTCCACTTTTTTCTTGGAGTGAGCGGTATTCGACACAGCTGTAATATTCAGATGTGAGAAGATGCTTCCGTTACTGCTTCTCTATCTGTTGAAGATTGAGCAGTAAAAATAGCCCTTTTGCCTTACTAAAATCAGCTCTGTTCCATATCCGATGCAATCAATATTTTCCATAGTGGATGCAATGTACGTCTGGCCAATGAAAATCTGCTTATTGAAGGGCGAGCAATTCCCACACAGCTGGTGCAACCGTCTCTTTCTGCATTATCATGCAACCAAGGGTGGTAAGGCTTGCGCATTAAGTTGTTGAAAACTGACCATTTCGCACCTCCTCGCACTTGCCTGTAGGGTGGACTGACTCGCTTAATTGGTTGCGCTAACTGCTACCTCTTCTCGTTAAACTCCTCTGACACTGAGTTTTGAAAATTTGTCAAAAACTATAACGTATAGTCCTGTCTGTCATGATGAACGATATGTTCACAAAGCTCTTTCAATTTGAATTGATCTTAAAGTAACATTCTGAAATAAAAGGCTTCGCTCTAAATAACATTTCTCATTTTGAATAGCGCTTTAGAAGCCCAGGATGATTCTTACGGATTCATTCATGCTACCACACCGTGTGGTCCACACAGTGCAACGCGGTCAGTACATTGTCATGCCTGACTTCACACACTGATAAAGACGAGGACGAATTGTACTTCTCTTCATGGGACACATGTAACGTGAATTTTACACATTATGTGGAACTAAGACTCCGGACCTCTTTCTAAGCAAACGTAGTAGTTGTAGTTGCAAACTTACTACTACTACTACTACTATTAGGTTGTCCGGAAAGTTCTCAGCGTTTTGAGTGTTTCACTTTAAACGATCATAACTTTCTTAATACTCATCGGATTTAATCGAAATAAGCACCGTTCGAATCAGCACACTTTTGCCAATGTGACACCAGTCGATAAATCCCATCAAAGAAAAAACTGGGTGGTCGAGAATCCACGAAATCCACGAAGGCTTTTTTGCCTGGTCCTGATTGATGAAGTATTTTCCAGCAAGGAAGTTCTGAAAATGTTTGAAAAGGTGATAGTCGGTTGGTGAAAGGTCTGGAGAATATGGCGGGTGAGGTAGAACTTCAACCCCCAATTCGTTCAATTTAAACGTGTGGGCGGGCGTTGTCATGCAAAAGAATCGGACCCTTTCTGTTGACAAGTGCTGGCTGCAGCTGACGCAATTTTCGGTACATTTCGTCGATTTCTTCACAGTAGGACTCTGCTGTGATGGTTTGGCCTGGTGACAAAAAGTTATAGTGGATCACACCAGCCGATGACCACCACACTGTGACCATAATCTTTTTTTCGTGAGGATTCGGCTTTGGAAATTGCCTCGGTGGTTCGTCGGCATCCAACCACTGTCCGGAACGTCTCCTGTTATCATACATGATCCACTTTTCATCACAGGTGACAATTCGGTCCAAAAACGGGTCGTTTCTGTTGCGCAAAAGCAGTGAAGAGGAAACCTCGAGACGTGCCAATCCCTGCCAGTCACTCAAATTGTGGGG